>JAKSZP010013763.1:0-49102 GCA_022478985.1 Massospora cicadina
CATGGTCCCCCATTTGGTTCCTATAGATTAACTATTTCCTTCACTCATGCTGCATCCAAGGATAAGCCAGCATAAACCCCCCTACCTTCCTAAACTTGGTGGTCCTGGAGACTACAAGAGGGACCTCAAACCCTCTGGGGTGTCTTTAACTTTTTCACAGTTAATTAGTTTATCCCCACTATATTGGAAGTGCTTATCCCCTGGTCAACCTTCCTAAAAAATAATAGAATTAGATTATGGCAGAAGTAGATGATAACGTTTTAAAGTAAACTGGAAATGTTGCTGATCAACAAAATTGAACTAGTTGAAGAAACCCAATGAATCAAATTGTAAGAATAAATCAACTAGAAATAACAGAAAAGTGGAGCGAAGGGACAATTTAGCCGCTCAAAATGGGGAGAAAAATTGCAACAATTTGTGAATTTTGTGCTTTCTAAGGAGGAGGAAGAAATTGCCCAAAATTTGGGACTAGGCCTTGGAGTCTAAATGCGGAACTTTTTAGCACTTCAAAAGAACCTGTTCCACTGGAAATCTGTTTATAATGAATTGGGTGGTAGAAACAGTTTGGGTTGCAATTGGGTTTGATGTGAGATGTCCCTGACGCTAGATGAGATAGAAATGAAAAGTTATCAATCCAGTTTTAGTGAATGAAGTCATATGAGCCCAAAAAAGTCAACTAATCAAAGAGAGAAAAAATGCTGAGAAATATGATCAAATCTAGACGAATTTGGATAGATAAAAACGTTACTAAATTAATCTGTGCAAGTAGGGGATAATTTACAGATCTAGTAGCAGAATTGATCTGAACATTTGTTTTAGAAAAAAATGCCAGAGAAAATTTTAAAAAATATATAATATAATATAAAAAAAATCGATAACCTTTTCTCTCTCATTGCAATCACTTTTGTAACATATTCAATTTAAAACTAGGTAAGCTTGATAATCTCTATGAGGAGATTAGTGTGCACCCAATGTTGGGTAGCAGTTGTGCGAGCAAATTAAAGGACACAGGCGCAGGCCCCTCACTGTACACATTTTATAAACACCATGGAAACGCCAGTAGCCTTGATAAAAATAGTAAAATCCAGCAGTTAGTAAAACCCCAGAGATTTTGGCCTGGCAAATGAAATGTAACCAGTTCATCAATACTCCGCACTCCCAGCCCCTGTCACCAGTGGAACACGGGGTTCAAGTATTTCTGGATATCCAACAAACGGCGCTTTGGAAAAGTTCAGTGGAGATGTGCACAACCATTTACCAAATGCAGTTACATTGCACCGCACTCCATGCCCCAAGGCTAGTTGGATTTTGGGTTAAAAATAAACAAGCAACGGACAAAGCAACACAGTTAGTATGTGGTGGTAGACCTCCCAGATGGTCAACGTAGTTGAGACAAAGTGCACTCATTGGATTAAAATAAACCAAATTTTTGTAATGTTCAACTTCCTCCCCACAACTATTAAATGCAAGGTGTTGGAGCACCACCTTATGGCTGGGCTTAAGGCATATGGGGAAATTAAATCCTTCAAGATGCAACACTTTACGCTCATGCCACACTAGTGCACAGGCAAAGCAATCACTGTGATCACCCCATCTGCAGTTGTTGCAGAAGATTTGACCCAAATCCCCCACACAACATTTGTTTTTGATGATGGGAAGGAATCCTGCCTGTTCCATGTCACTGTGGATAGCACGCCCCCTATCTGCACATTTGTCGCACATTTGGCCACAAGGACCACACCTGCCCAGCCAAGTGGGGCATCACACAAAACGGAATCCTTCCTAAAGCAATGATCAATGCAGATACCCACTATGAACTGGCCATAGTCACTGATGCCACCTTCCCGTGGGGTGTGCAGGGGTGTTACATTCAAGTCAAACCAGTGTCCCCGCAGGAGTAAAAGAAGGCAAGAAGGCCTTCAGGGCAGCGGCCATGGCTGCATCCATGATCTCGCCTGCCAAGACCCAGGATGACATATAGTCATTTACTGTGGAAGCGGCTCATGAATCCATCCACCAATCAGATTGGGCAATTAACCTGATGATCTGATAGGTGAGTCTGATCTACCCAAGCAATGTTACCAAGCATTGATCCAAACCAACTCTCACCAATTTACCCCCCTAATTTTTCTGCCCTGCGATGATGCACCGCAGGAGCACAGCAATGCAAAAATTAAATACCAAATAAGCAAAAAGAACAACAAAACAACTACATCCAAAGTGTCAGAGTCCCGTAACCCCCCAAATATGTCAAAAAAGCACTATACACATGCCATTGATTCTGAGAAAGTGGCAAAGGAAGGCCAAGGGGGCCCTTCCTCTCTCACCTAATGTGCAATGGGGAGCCTTCACAGTAGGGACGGTGAACATCATTTGACTCAAGGCCTCGCCATCCCAGGCTAGGAAACTGCGTTTTTTAAAATGTAATTTACTTGTGGACATCCTGGCCATTCAGGAAACCTACAGTCCATCTGGTGATGGGGACACATGGGCAACCATGCTCCTCCCTTCCTTTTCCTTTTGATCGCTGCACTGTGGGGTGCTTTTACATGCGGCCTGGAATTTTAAATTTACTTCTAGAAATTCATACCTCAATGGCCGTGTGATTGTTGTGTCCTTATCATGTAATGAAAAGTTCACGCTATTGTTAATATTTATGCCCCAACCTGTGTGTGGGCTCACTGGTTATTCTTTTTAGCTGTTTCTTCCCTCCCGCTTCCCATGACTTGTTTGCGGTGGGAGATATGAACATCTGGGCAAACCCAACCACTGACCACTAGCCTTTGGCGCCTGCCAATGCAGGGGCACTTAGAAGTTCACATTCTAAAAGCTACTTTGGGGCTGTTTGATACCATAGATAAAATATGCACCACTGCTCCCCAACATGTCTCATCCCCATGTGCACAATGGTCATCTGAGTATAATGTCCCGCATTGACCTTATTCTTGCCCCATTTAAAATTTTGGTCTCAGGTGCACACTTTACAACAACAAAAATCACTTTCTCTGACCACAAGTTGGTGTTGATTTCCTTCTTTTTGTCACACCCAGCAGCACAGGAGCCAAAGTGGTGCAAACTTTCCCCAGCCAAGATCATTTCACACAGGGTTTCCTCATTGGTGGACACCAAAACCCTCAGCACTGGAGTTCACCACACCGTTCTGTGCGGACCCACTTTCTATCTGGTCAAACTTCAAAACAAACACCATCCGCCAGGCACACCAAATCTCATTGTGTCTCTCTTTGGATGCCTCAGCGGTCATTTTGTGCATGCTTGAAGAAGTGGACCACATGTAATCTAATGTACCTGCTGCAGGCTACAGCCTGGCTTGGGGTCACAAGTGGGAAGAGGTGTCCACTCGTCTCAATGCACTGGTAAGGCAACACGAACACTGCGTTTGTGTACAGTATAAAGCGAAAAAATATAATGGCTGGTGATAAGTTCTCCACCAACTTTTTCTGAAAATTCTTTGCACCGCGACAGAGCTTGGCCTGCACACAGGTGAGGTGGCCAGACCACTCCATCACAGAAACTCCAGCTAAAGTGGCAATCAAAGTTCGAAATTATTACTCCAAATTGTATCAATCCAATTCAGTCAAACCAGCCAAAGTTGCTGAATTTTTCAAAAGTGCACATATATGCACTGTTTCTTGTTATCCAGAGTTGATGAATTTAAATTCTCAGGATGACTACTCTGGAACGCCAGTCATAGAAGCACTGTAAGGTAATTCCCAAGTCCAGATGGGATTCCTTATGAGTTCTGCAAGAAATATTTTAATTATTTCGCCTCTTTGCTGATTGCCTCAATGAATTAGATTTTGCTAGAAACGCGCCTCCTTCCTGGGGCCAGGAGGCTTTCACAATAACGCTGTATAAGAAAAGGGATAAGCTTTACTTGGCCAACTAGTGCCCCATTTCATTTACTAACACAGATACTAAATTATTTACTAAGATTATGGCCAACTGGCTAGGAATCTGCCTCTGGTATCATCTACTCTAAGCAATTTGATTTCATCCCCAAGTGGTCTATATGGGACATCATAAACACTGTAGCCAATGTCTGCCAATCCACGGCCACTGGGGCGCTTGTGTTCTTAGACCAGAAGAAGGCTTATGATAGAGTCAACTGGGATTACCTTAAAGCCTGCCTCCAAAAGTTCCACCTTCCCCATAAATTCATTATTGGGTGATGTTGCTTACAGAATCCGCCACAACGGCTGTGCGTGACCCTGGTTTTCTCACTGATGTAGTTCACTCTGAAATTGGCCTCCTCCAAGGGGACCCTTTAGTCCACTCTTGTACAACTTCAGCCTCAACCCACTTTTGTGCAACATGAATGCCCGCCTTACTGGTGTCCATGTGCAAGGCCAAGCACCAGTCAAGATGTTGGCATTTGCTGATGATTGTGTGCTTGGGGTATCTAACAACCAAGATGCACGCGTGCTTGAGGATACTACCCAGGTTTACTCCAGGGTAAATAAAGCTGCACTTAACGCCTCCAAAAATAAAATCATTCTCCTTTGGCGTTTCCAATCTCGTTGGTCACCAGCAGCCCGTTTCCAACCTGCTTCAGCAGCTATCTTGAAGGTTCGCTTGCCCTGCCCACCCCAAACCGCCCCGCTTGTGCTCCCTTTCATGCCAAGACCCACTGCTGGTCCGGTTCGCCATTTGGGTGTGTGGCTGGAGGAGGGAGGGTACAACACGTCAGGGATGGAGCACCATATACTGGACAATGTCACAAAACACATCGCCACCCTCAGAACTTACCAAACTTCCCTCACAGGCTGAGTTGTGCTAGCCAACTCTATGCTCCTATTTAATGTTTAGTGGCCCATGCTATTGCCTTTTCCCCATCTTTCTTCACCTCGTTATATGCCCTCCTGCAAGGGTGGCTTTGGTTAGGGTGACCACTTACAGTACGCCTGGATGTTTTGTTTGGCCCTCGCCATTGTGGTGGTATGGCCTTCTCAACTATGAGGCCCATGCGGGCAAAATACTTGGCACCTGGATCACTGTAGTCACCAACCCCGCACTCCACACCCAACACTGGTCACGAGCAGTCTGTTCCAATTTTCCGCGCCCTGAGCCTCAGCAATCCTACCCATCCCCATTCTCTGTTAAATTATCTTGCCTCACATCCCTTTGCTGCGGGCTTGCATGTGACGTCACCCCACTTCAAACGATTTCTCCTCTCCATGTGGAGCGCTTAGTGAATAATTTATATCAGTGGGTACACCTCCAAGAGGGGTCGCCCAACTCCCAGCTTCACTCAAGAAGTACAGGGCCAAGCCGTTCTGAACAGTATGATACCGAGGAGGTCCCCTACCATGGCCAGAGTGGATTATCAGGACATGTTAAACATCCCTTACTCCATAGAAACCCAGAAAGACAACTGGAAGTACGCTCATCAACCTCTTTTTCAGCCACATGTTTGTTCCCATGTGTGGCACTGCTTGAAACTGGATTACTTGACTGCTAAGAGATCCAACGCATCACACTCCTCATGTGTTGTGTGTGAATAATATGGGACTTTGGTCCACCACCTGGAAGAGTGCCCTCTATCAAAAGCAATCTGGCGTGAGGTTCAACGTCTCTTTTGCCAGGACCAAACACAGCCCTTCAGTATATCTAAGGACATTTTCGCCTTGTCCTTGAATTTTCTTGTTCAACTTTTCCTCTGAGCCTTAGGTAGCAATTGCAATGTGGATTATCCACAAAGTTGTCTTGGATGACATTTCAGGCTCTACTCCCACCCTCCAGGAAGCTGTACGCCGATTCCAGTTGCACCTCATGGACCACTTTTATGCATGGTTGTTTGGGTACCTACCATCCCGTCAACTACAGTTGGTCTCATACTGGTTTCCGGTTTGGTTCATCACTTCAGACCCCTTCCTTCATACGTGCTTAATAGTGGTGCAAGCCTCTACTCACGATACCCCCCTTCTTTTACTTGGCATTCCAGATGGCCACAGGAGACAGCGTTAGCTTCTCTGGGGTGCCTCTTGCTTTTATTAGTTCTTTTAGTTTACATATCATAAGTGACCATCTCATGGTTGGCCTTCTTCAAATAAAAGTTAAATTCTAAAATTAAAAAGTGAAACAATGATAAAAGAAAAAAAAATTATAGAGAATATATATAAATATAAAGAATGAAAGAATGATTGGAAATTAAAGTTTTTTTGTTCACTGTGGAAATGCATATGGTGGTGCTCCCACCTTGTCAAGAGAGTATCTATAACTCTCCAAATCACAGCGTGGTGGTGCTCAGTGCACAGTTCCAATGTAAGAGAACTAGTCATTATCATTATAAAAAAAGAGCCCTGCAGACAGTGCTTGAGCTAAAGAGACTTAAGGCGGAGGTGATGAGCACAGTTAAAGTAATAATAAATCAAGAAATCTTCAAAACTTGGCTGTGCCCCAAAGGCAGTTCATAACCAAGTTTGTTACATGAGTAGAGTGCAGGGGTGAATGGGTTTGGAGAGAACCTGGTAGGCCCAGTTGTTTACCTGAGTCTGGGATAAATTTAAACAAAATAAATTGGCTAACATGATGCAAGACCTCCACAAAGTGGTCCGCGCACAAATTTTCCAAGTCAAAATATGGAAAATATAAAAGGACTATGGGGTCTATTAGAGAGATGCCAACGAGAAACGTTTGTCTTGAGCAAACATAATCGACCAACTCAGAGAAGTTATGGATCAGCGAAAGTGACACCAAAGCTTGGTCCACCAATAGGCGCACGCTTCCATCTGAAAAGAACACATACCTTGAAACTGTCCTTACTCAAGTGATCAAATTAAGTTGAACCTAACCTTAGCTCGCTGTTTTATAAATAGAACGGGTTTTAACCCCCGTTCCCCAAATAACTGAATATAGCCATCATTGTTTAATTTAAAACTCGTTCATTTTAGCATTAGAGCCAAAACAAGGGGGCTGGGCTTTAAGCACCTCACTTGTACTACCCTGGGTGTACCTAGCTTGTATCCAGCGTTGATCTAAGGTGCGCTTAAGGTCAGAAAGGTCCTGCAATTTGACCTTTGAGCCTCCTGCCTCCCAGCCTTGTCCCTGCTGGTGATGCCCTCAATAAGGTCATGTAAACATGACATTACCCTCTCCTCTTTTTTGAGCTCATACCCTCCAGGGGCATTCGCCTAGGAAAAGTTTTTGAGGGCTGTGGCCAACTTCATGGCAGCTAAAGCTTGGTTAAACTTTGATCCTGCAGCCTCAGGGAAACGCTCATGGAATGCTACAATTAGAACTTGGTCATGGGCGCAATTGCACTCTGGAACACAACTGTTCTCCGCTGCATCAAAACCTTTTCAGGATACAAAATATTTGAGTCTTCTTCTTACCTGACAAGAGGCTACAATCTCCTCCACTTCCCACTCTGGCGCCCCATCCACAAGATAAGCCTCGGGAGTCTCTGGAGGGGGGCCCTCAAACAACATGAGCTTGCTTTCATGGAATACTGAAATGATTCGAAATGAGGGGGGAGATCCAGCTGGTATGAGGAGTGGCCCACTTTTTTGACAACACGGTACAGCCCAATCCTCTTTTCTCTTGTTTTTTTGGATGGTTGCTTAATTGGGATGTTTTTATCATCCAACATCACAAGATCTTCTTTCATGTATGATGGTCCAACTCATCTCTTACCATCAGCGTTCTCCTTGTAAGCCTGCATGCCTGCATCTAAATTTGTGCTCACAGCCTGGTGTACTTTCTTGATCATTTTTGCAAAATCCACCTCATCTTCCACCTTGGATCCACAACTGGGATCCATGTTGAAGGCGGGATTGAATCCATAGTTGGCGAAGAAGGGGGAACAACCAATTGATGCATGTTGTGCGTTGTTATAACTGAATTGGGCCATGGGAGATGGGAAACCCAATCTGAATGATCTGCGGCAGTGTAACACCGCAAAAAAATTTTGAGGCTCTGGTTCACTCGTTCAGTCTTCTCATCTGATTGAGGGTGATAGGCAGTTGAACGGCAGGGGCAAATCAGAAGTGTCTTACAAAACTCTTCCTAAGAGATGGAGGTAAACTGGGGTTTTTAATTACTAATTATTTCTTGAGGGATCCCGTGAAAGTCGAACACATGAGTGATGTAGAGCCTAGCCATTTCAGATGCGGTGACTATGGTTCTGCAAGGAATAAAGTGGGCAATCTTCTTAAAATGGTCCACCGCCATGATAACATCATAGCCATCAGATACAGGAAGTTTTATATTAAAATCAACCAATAGAGAAGTCCAAGGCCCATCAGGATTTTGAATTGGTAGTAAAACCCCGCTAGAGGCTGGAGATTCAGTTTCATTTGGTTGCAGACTAGGCATTCTTTACAATACCTGCCTACCTGAGCAGCTAATCCCTTCCAATTGTAAGTGCAGTGAATAAGCTCAAGAGTCTTCGCCTTCCCAGGATGACCAACGGAGATTCTGTCATGGTGGTCCTGAATGATTCCCAGGCGAAGTGATCCAGAAGGAACCCTTAGGCGCCCCTGGAACCACACCATCTCATCCTTCACATGGTAACCTCTGGTGATGTCCTCCTGATTCAATGCGCTCTTTGCAAGGACCATAGTATATTCAGTTGACAAAGGCAGATAAAGTACTACCTTTCTGAACATACCATATTCCTCCGCATTTTCTAGAGAAGCGAGCGCTGGCCCATTGGCCAAGGGAGATGAAAGCTGAGACACAATCTTACCAGGTGGAATCATTAAATGGGTATTATGCACCTCAACCTCCTTAGGATTAGGAGCTAGTGCAGGGATGTGGCTCAAAGCATCCGCCAAATTTTTCTCCTTGTCCTTAGTAAGCTCATAAGCAAATGAAAATTGGGCAATGGTCTCATGCCAGCGGGTTTGCCATGGGGTTAAGACATGAGGTGCGCAGAGGTTCAGTAAGGCATGGTGATCTGTATTTACGTGGAAAGGTTGGGATGAGCCATGCAAGTGATGACGCCAATAGGTAAGCGCCTCAACCACTGCTATTAACTCTTTGTCATATATGGCGCAGTTTAATTCATTCAGGGACATCTTCCAAGAAAAAGATCCCACCAGACTCTCTATTCAATCTTCACCTACTTGTAATAAGGCAGCTGCTATGGCAAGATTGAGGCATCTGAAGCAACAATAAATTACTTATTGAAGTTGACATGGCGAAGAACGGGTGTGGACATCTAGTACACTTTACTGCTCAGAAGGCATCCTCCAAAATGGGGGACCACTGAAGTACTTTGCCCCAATTGCCTTATACAAAGGCGCTGCAACTTCAGAAAGGTTTGGTGTGAAATTCCTAAGGAATTTACACGTACCCAAAAAGCTACTAATTCCTTACCCAAAGTCGAAGTGAGCCACTCACAAATTGCCTTCTCCTTGTCTGGAGTTATCATGTGCCCTTGGTCAAACAATACGTTGCCCATGAAGGTTACCTGGGACTTAAAGAACTCACAATTAAAGATTTTCATCTAAGGTCGGCAGCACTCAAGCACTCCACCACCTGCAAAAGCTGTACTGTATGGAACTCATTGTCCAGAAAATACTCAGTTATCATCCATGTAAACTATCGCGCATACCCCCAGAAGGTCATTAAAGCTGAATCAATACGACTTTGAAAGATAGCAGGGGCATTTTTAAGTCCAAAGGGCATAACTTGGAATTGGAAGATTCATTTCTGGTATGGAATGCGGTCAACCATTCCTGGCCCTTCTTGATACAGATATTATTGAAGGCGTTTAAACAATACATCTTGGAGAAGACTCTCAACTTCTCCTCATAGCATGTAATCTATAAAAAAAGGGAAATGGGATTTAAGTATGGTACAGAGACATTGTTGAGATTTCCATAATCTACGCATGGGTATAAGGTACCATTGGCCTTCTCTACAAAGAGATTTGGTGAACATACATGGGAGGTTCGCTGAAAATAAGCACCTTTGGCTAACTTCTCCTTAAACCACAAATCTAAGGCTGCCTCCTCCCGTACCATCACCAAGTAAAATGGGGAAGATATACTCACTAAATTAATGATGAGCTTGAACTCACAATCAAACTCTGAATGATCTAGTAGTGCATTGGCTGAAGCTGCATCAAACGAAGGTTATAACCCCTCCAAACAGGAAGGTAGGGGACCTCCACAGAGGGCTTTATCAACGGGGCAAGACTGAGAGTGTGAATATTGGGCTAGTGGGGCAAATCGCTCTGAGTTTTCTTCAATCAAAGGAACAACCAACTCGTGGCCATTCTTCAAAGTTAAAAATAGGGTATTTTCTTTCGAGTTAAGCCCTGACGTTAAAATTTCACCACTCTACACCCAAAATAATGGGGTACAAGAGGTTTTTGATAGCTTGGAAGTGGTCAGATAAATGATAGGTGCCAACTTGATAGTCCACCAACCCCATGATTTTCAGCGTGGGAATATCTTGGGAAGTTGCTCCTCTAACAATACCACCTGGAAAGTAACTCAGCTCATGATAGTCAGATAGGTCTTGGTCAATAAAATCTCAGAGGCTCCGGCATCCACCAAAATAGTAGTGCTGATATACCAAAAGGGGATGAAAGGATAGCAATCAATAAAAAATAACCATAATGGTCTTTATTTATAGCAAAAAACTCCTACACTTCACCACCAAGCTCTTCTTCAGGTTCTAGCATACACTCAGGATACGTTTCTGCATCAAAGAAGGGAGAGGGATATTTGGCCACTCTTACTACTGAGGCACATACCCACCATATCTTCAGCAACTGCATAAACGTTTTTGTATTGTAGTTGTAACATTTTCTCCACCTCCTGGGATCCACGGATCATGGTTGTGGACAAGTGTGGGTTCTCTGGGGTGATCTAATCTACTGAAATGGGGTCCATATTTGAGCCATATGGGAAGAGACATGGCTCAGTAGTGTATATGGAAACATCATTATAAAACGCATTTTGGTCCATGAATGACCCTATGCCCATTTTGATGATGGGTTGTACAATGTTATCCAAGGCAACGCTACCTGGCCCTTCAGCGATGATCCTGCCTGCACTTCTGAATACAGTGCCAAAGAAAAAAACGATTTTTGTCAATTTTATTAAAATCGTCAGAAAGTTAGGAAATCATGACTCTTGGATTGAGAAACATCTGTATCAACCAGGTACAGTCAAGAAGGGTGAGTACTTTCCAGTCGGAAGTAGCAAGGATAACGTCAGAATTCTCCAACCCTCAGCAAAATGCAAAGCTCAGTGGTGAGCCCCACCGTGGCTGTGGCCACCAGCTGGCGCACACTGTGTGCACTTCACAAAAGCCCAACATGGAAAAAGTTTATGCATGTAGATAAAGGTGGTTGGTCATCTAATGTCAGGAGAGTATCTATATCTCTTCAAATCCCAGTGTGGTGGTGCTTGGTGCACAAGACCAATGCAACGAAATAGTCATCATCGTTATAAAAAGAGAGCCCAGAAGAAGGTTCTAGGGCTAAAGAGACTCAAGGCGAGGGTGTTGAGCAAAGTAAGAGTAATAATAAATTGAGCAATCCTAAAAAACTCGGTTGTGCCCCAAAGGACATTTAATAACTGAGTTTAGTACAGGGGTAGAGTGCACGGTTGACTTGGTTTGGAGGGAACCTGGTAGGCCCAGTGGTGTACCTGAGTCTGGGATAATTTTAACAAAATAAATTGGCTAACACTATGATATACCTCCTCAAAGAGGTCCACACACAGGTTCGCCCAAGTCAACATATGGGAAAAAGTGTAAAAAGACTATGAAGTTTATTAGTAAGATGACCAACAATAAATGTTGTTCTCAAGCAAACATAATTAAGCCAACTCAGGGAAATTATGGATTGGCAAATGTGGTACCAAGTCTTGGTGCACCAATAGGCGCACACTTCCATCCAAAAGGGCCACATACCTTGAAACCAACCTTAATTGTGTGATTGATCGAAGTTGAACCTGACCTGAGCTCACAGTTTCATAGATTAAACAGGTTTCAAACCCCAAATCCCCAATAACTGAATCGAGCCATCATTGTTTAATTTAAAAGTCGTTTGTTTTATCCCTAGAGACAAAACAGGGGGCTGGGCTTTAGGAACCTCACTTGTTCCAACCTGGGTGTACCTAACATGTACCCAGCGTTGGTTTAAGGTGTGTAAAAGGTCAGGAAGGTCCTGCAGTTTGACCTTTTGGACATCCTGCCTCTATGCGTGTCCCTGATGTTAGTGCCCTCAATAAGGTCATGCAAACATGACACACCTACCAATTGAGGAGGAAGAGGAAGATTACGATGGGAAAGAGTTCCATTTATCAGCAGGTCCAGCTCAGGTTGCAACTAGGTCTTCTGGAAAGAAGTCCCACGGCGCTTAAGAAGATTAAGTTGTCAGCTGGATCAGGACAGGCTGAAACTAGATCAGCTGGGAAGAGTCTCTTTGAAAAGTATTGGGAGGACCAGCTTGGCTTGAAACTTGGTCCACCATGAGCAGTCCTGGGGCTCTTGAATGGCGAGGATCCATTGTGAACCCGTCCTAAGGTTGGTACAGGTTTAATCTATGAGGTGTCGTTAGGAACTCATCCTAGGGTTTATACAGGTTGAATGATGAAGCGTAATTGAGAACCCATCCTGGGATTAAACCGGTTGACCAGTTCATTTCTTGGCAAGGATGGCTGATATGATACTGGAGCAGTATGATGTTGTGGGAACTGTACTCAGGAGAGGCGGCAGTGAGTAAGAAGCAAGGAATAGTGGCCACGTTGCCAAAGGTTGGCAAGAGTAGCGTTTAGTGTAAATAGAGCTGCAATCCGCTGAAGTTATTTCAAAGCATGAGGTCAATGGCTTAAGGCGCATCCTTTCCTTAAGTTCTTATCTTTTACTGGGTTATCTAGGCAAGCGGGGTTATATCAGAAATCTAAAGTGCCAATATTACCCAGCTGCTTATATTATGATAAGTGCTTATTCACTTTGGGGATTTGTCCCACCAGTGGATATGGTATTTACCATTTTCAGTTATAAACTATTGTTTACAAGATCATCCTGAAAGATATTAGGAAATTCCTCATGGATTTATTGCGAGGAAGGCCGACCAGGGGACGGACACTTCCAAATTTTGACCCAAAAGAAACGAAACTTAGTAACAGGGAAGGCACCCCAGAGAAGCGATGCTATCTTTTGTTGCCAGCGGGAACGCCACTTATGAGGAGGGGGAGGGAACATGTGAATGGGCCGTAGCCACAATTGAACACGTGTGGAGGAAAGGGTCTGATTTGATGAACCAAACTGGGAACCAGGAGGAGATCAGCTGTCGGCGATGTGGTGGGAGGTATCCAAACATCCACGCCTGAAAGTGATCCACCAAATGAGACTGGAATCTGTGGACAACTTCTGGGAGGGTGGGAGTGGAGCCTGCAATGGCATCCAAGACAATCGTGTGGATGGTCCACATGGCGATTGCAACCACCAGAGCTTGGAGGGAGGGTGGAAGGGGGGATCCATGGATATAGCAAACATATCTCTTGACAGACTGAAGGGATGTGTTTAAACCTGGACAAGCAGACGTTAACTTCACGCCATATCACTTTAGAGGTAGGACACTTCTCCAGGCGGTGGAACAGCGTTACATACTGGCCACACATGACTCAGGATGAGTGTAAAGCATTAGAGCGCTCAGCTGTATGGTACACTCACCTCAGGCAGTGCCACACATGGGAACGGATTTGAGGCTGCAACAGAGGGTGGTGTGCTTATTTCCAAATAGTCTTCTGGGTCTCAATGGAATAAGGGATGTCCATCATGTCCAGGTAGTCCACCCCGGATAGGACATGGGGCGTGTGGGGATCACGCCATCTTGAATGGGTAGCCCCTGTACCTCTTGTGTGAACTGAGGAGAGGGGCGGCCTCTCTGGGCTGTGTGTCCGCTAATACGAATTCTCACTCAGCGCTCCACATGGAGAGGAGAATTCGTTAGTAGTGGGTTTTAGTACCGTGAGGACCTGTGGCCGATGGGTGGGAAGCCAGGTATTTCATCAAGGAGTGAGGGTTCGATGGATTGTTAAGGCCCAAGGCGCAGGAGAATTTGGAGCAGGCCGCGCGGGACCAGTGTTGGGAGGGGAGTGTAGGGGCGGTGACAGCCGCAATCCAGGTGCCCAGGATCTTGGCAGCATGGGCTTTGAAGTCAAGTAGGCCCATGCCACCATGATGATGAGGGCCAAACATGACCTCAAGCCGTACTGGTGGTGGGCGGCCTGACCAAAATCTATCCTTGCATAAGGGCATACATGGATTTGAAAAAGCCTGGGGAGAAGGCGATGGCGTGGGCTCTAAACCAGACTTTGGAGAGGAGCAAAGAGTTGGCTAAAACAATCCTGCCAGTAAGGGAAGTAGGGTGGGCTCTGAGGAGGCGATGCGCTTTGTCACGTTGTCTAGAATATGACTTTCCATTACTGCTGAGGCATACCCGCCTGCCTCCACCCACACGCCCAGATGGCGGACAGGCCCTATGATAGGGCGTGGCACGAAGGGGAGCACTAGTGGGGCGGGGTGGGGTGAGCAGGGAGGGCGAGCACGTGTGCGAGCAGATGGGCTGGGCTGGGCACTGGTTGCTGGGGCCCAGCACGCTTGATACCGACCAAGGAGGATGATTTTGGTTTTGGAAGCGTTCAGTGCAGCATTACTTACCCGGGGATATTCCTGGATGAGAGTTTCAAGCGCGCGTGCGTCTTTATTATTAGACACCCCAACCACACAGTCATCTGCAAACGCCATCATCTTGACTGGGGCTTGGCCTGGTACATGGACCCAGTGAGGTGGGCATTCACGTTTCAAAGTAGTGGGTCAAGGCTGAAGTTTTATAAGAGTGGGCTAAGGGGGTCCCCTTGTCATAAGCCCCTTTGAGGGCGGACTACTTCCATTAGGAAGCCAGGGCCACGCACTGCCATTATTGCAGATTCTGTGAGCAGCATCACCCAGTTGATGAAGCGAGGGGTAAGCGGAATTGATGGAGACAGGCCCTGAGGTATTCCCAGTTTACTCTATCATAGGCCTTCTGTTGGTCCAAAAATACAAGTGCCCCAGAGGCTGTGGACTGGCATGCGTTAGCCACAGAGTGCACGTTATCCCAAATCGACCTTCCAGATATGAAACCAAATTGTTCTGGGGAGATGGTGGCAGATGCTACAATCCCTAAATGATTAGCCATTATTTTAGTTAAAATTTTTGTATCCATGTTAGTTAAAGAAATGGGGCGCCAGTTGGCTAAGTCTAGCTTGTCCCCTTTCTTAAAGAGTGT
Organism: Massospora cicadina; assembly: GCA_022478985.1. Taxonomy (NCBI): domain Eukaryota; kingdom Fungi; phylum Entomophthoromycota; class Entomophthoromycetes; order Entomophthorales; family Entomophthoraceae; genus Massospora; species Massospora cicadina. The sequence goes on from JAKSZP010013763.1 coordinate 15,260, forward strand.
GACGGTGAAGGCCTCTTATCCTCCTGGTAGAAGGCGCGTTTCCAGAAGGCTTTGGTTAAGGGACGCAAGCAGCAGTGGGGGTATATATTTGAAGTACTTTTTATAGAATTCATATGGAATGCCATCTGGCCTGGGCATATCCGATTTGGTGTACTGTGGATGGCTGTCCAGAGTTCATTTGGAGTATTCAAATTCATTAATTCTGGGTATCAGGAAATGGTGCGGATGTGGGTGCAGTTGAAAAATATTGCCACTTTGGCCAGCTGAATTGGATCAGATTGGTATAACTCGGAGTAATACTTTTGTATTCCAATTGCCACTTCAGCTGGCATATCCACAACAGAGTCATCCGATCTCCGCACCTGTGTGCAGGCCACGCTCTGGTGCAGTGCAAAGAATATTTTAAGAAAATATGCGGTGCACTTGTCACCCTCTGTAATGCATTTGGTCCTGTACTGAACACAAACCTGATGTTTGTGTTACCTTTTGAGTGCGTTGAGGTGGGCAGCTGCTTCTGCCCACTAACGGCCCCATGCAGGGCTGTAGCCTGTGGCTGGAATGTTGGATTCCAGGTGTGCCAACTCTGCCAGAGCGCGCGAAATGATGGCTGATGTATCTCGTGAGCGTCAGGAGGAGAGGTGGTGAGAGTGGCGGATGGTATCCTCTTTGAAGGCTGTACATGTGGAAATTGGGTCCGCGAAAAACGGTGTAACAATCTCTTTTGCCAAAGTTGCTGATTCCACCCAAGTGGAAAATCTTTATGACGCAAGTTCAGGAGGGCGGACTTTGCACCAATGTGGGGCCTTAGCCACTGTTACAGGTAAGTGGTAGGTTATTAAGACCAGATGGTGGTCGGAGAATTCAATTTTTGTTGTTTGGAAGTGGGAAATGTGAGATTAAAATTTCGCTGGCATGAGGATAAGGTCAATGCGGGTCATGGATCTTAATTGGCCATTGTGGGCGTGGGGGCGCATCATATTTCAAGCAGCGGGGCTTGCTATGGCAGCACATCTATTAACCAAAGGGTGGCCTTTAGAACGCGAAGTTCTACGTGACCCTGGGGGCGTGGGAGGAGGAAGGCCAATGGTCCGTGGGTGAGTTTAGCCAATAGTTCATGTCGCTGACTACAAAAGGGTCAGGGGCAAGGAAGGGATTTGACGAATGAGAAAGATTCCTGACGCTCCTGTGCACAGGTTGGGCATAGATGTTGACAATAGCATGCGCCACATCAGCCCATGAGAAAGTGACAATGAGTACTCAGCCATTGAGGAAGGATTCCAACAATAAAAATTTAAAAAAATTGTTTCTGAACTAGCACCCCACAGTGCTCTGACCAGAAGGATAGGGAAGGGAGGAGCATGGTTTTCCAAGCATCCTCAGAACCTTGCAGACAGTGGGACTCCTGGATGGCCAGGATGTCCTCGGGTAAATTTTTTTATAAAAAACTCAGTTTCCTAGCCTGGGACGGTGAGGCCTTGAGACTGGCGATATTCAACATCCCTAAAGTGAAGATTTCCCCATCGCACCTTAGGTGCAAGGGGGTGGGCACCCAGGCCCACTAGCCTCCTCTAGATCCCCATGGGCCTTCACAGAAGTGCGGGTGTTTGCAGCAATGCTATCAGTAGTTTTGTTAATTTTAGCAGAAAGGTTCGCGTTGGCTTTTGCCTTCACTTTTTGTTTCCCTAGCGTTGAACAAATTTTTTGCGGTGCAGATGAGTTTGGTGCACCAATGTTCATGTCAAAAAAAATTTTCAGGTAGGTTGGAAACCAAGTTGGTTTTAATTGGGGCTTAGTTGCAAAGGTCAGGTGAGATTGAGTCACCCATCAGATCCTCAGATTGGGTGGCTCAATCGACATGGGCTTCCCAATCTGATTGGTTAGGGATTCCTAAGTTGCTTCCGCCGTGAAGGTTTCAATGTCCTCCTGACATTGGGAGTGTGGGATAGCGGAGGTGATTTTGGCCACTTCCTTGGACGCAGCCCTGCGGGCCTGTTTGGCCTTCTTTCGCTCTTGAGGGGAGATAGGCTTTACTAGTAGGTAGCAGCCTTGTGCTCCCCATGGGAAAGCCTCTTTGGTGCTGGTGGTTGGTTTGTAGTGCGCCTCTCCGCTGGCCATGGCCGCTGAGGGGTGCTCATGGAATGTGATGCCCTCTTTGGTGGGGCATGCATGTGCCTTATGGCCAAACGCATCACAGTGGGTGTAGATGGGGGGTGCGCTGTCTACGGTTACCCAGAAAGGGTGGGTGCTATGCCCTTCAATATTGATATATGTGGAGTGCGGGATCTGGGTTAGGTCCTTCACGATCTCCTCAGTTGGAGTCAGAACTGTAAAATCTTGCCAGTGCACAGGTGTGGCATCAGCGTAAAGCATTGCATCTCAAAGGATTGTATTTCGCCATATACAGTGAGACCATCTTTCAGGTGCTGCTCCAGAATGGCACGTTTGACTGTAGTGGGCAAAAAGTCAAACGTGAGGAAAATTTGGTTGGATTTTGTCCATCTGGTGCATCTAGTTTTAATGACCCGTTGCCCTTCAGGGAGGTCAATCACTATGCGCACTGCAGCAGCTTCATCTGCTGCCTCCTTGTTCTCAAAACCAAGGTCCAGCCAACCACATGACATGGAGTGAGGTGCGATGTACACCGCGGTCAGGAAAAAAGTGTGCACATCTCCACAAAATTTTTCCCATAAAGCTGTTTGTTGGATGTCCAGAAACACCTGGACTCCATATTCCACCAACAAAAGTGGTTGGGAGTGCGACGTGTTGATGTACTAGTTGCATCGCACTTGCCAAGCGAGGATTTCTAGGGAAATAGTGACCGCCAGTTTTTTATTTTTTTTCTATTCTGCTGGTTTCTCTGGGGCGTTTTCAAACGTTTGAGGTCGCGGGCCTACCGCCTGTGCCTCTTACCTTACTTTCCCAACTGCTCCCTGACATGGGCGCAGACTAATCTCCTCTTTGAGATTATCAAACTAGAATCAGAATTGAATTGAATAAGTTGCAAAAGTGATTGCAATGAGAGAGAAAAGTCTTTTGCAATTCTCCATGGATGATCCGGTGGATCAATATGCCAGATTGCTTAATTCTCGTCAGGGATGATCCTCAACTATAATTGAGTAATAAGTTTTCAATTTTATATTGATAATTTAATTTTTTTGTGTATGTTAATGTGGGTAGTCGCTTATTGATGGGAAGAGTTTGTGAAGTTGTTGAAGTGCTGATGACGCTTTTAAAACAACTTATGGTTTAATTAGTGAATACGAGAAAGAATTTATTGGTAACTTGGAGAAGGTTGTGGGGGCTTGAATTTGACAAAACTTGATTTGCTGAGGTAAACTTGTGAGAGTGTGAACTAAGAAAGGCAGATCAAACAGTAATGTCCGCCATCTCCTCAAGTAAGGCATTAACAGAGGTTGGTGCCAAATTGCCTATAAATACCATCGTTATCTCTCAAATAAAGATAGATTTAGTAATTATATTTGTTTAGATTTTATACATTAATTATATAGTTGGTCGTAGTATAAGAGTTAAAGGATAGGATAACCTTTGTCTAAAGTATTTGCTAATAAGATCTCTGCTAGGCTCTGAGAGAAAAGAATATTGGAAGTTTTCTACCAGAGAAAAAAGAGAAGAGAAGAGTTCACTGCCATTTTAGAGATACATTCATAGAGAAAAAGGGCGTGCGTCAGTTCGCATTTTACTTTCTAATCAACATAATTTTGTGAAACTCAACCTAGGTAATAGTCTTCATACTATTACTACCCAGACTAATCAATAACAATAAGAAGAATAAACAACGCAGCTATTAAAAACTTGTGCAGTAGATTTGAGAGCCAAGACGAGTATCCCAGAGGGTTACAGTTGGTGCTAACTGTTAATAGTGATTGAGCACAAGGCTCCCAACTTCTACACCATGGACTACTGCCACTTGAACGAGATAACCAAAATAGGAAGCTTACACACTCCAGCTATTGAAGACGCTCTGAAATTTCTGGCGGCTCAAAATACTTCTCAACAATGGATATGGCTAGCAATACAGGCAGATGAGCTCTCACCAGAGGACCAGGAGAAGTGCGCCCTTTCTTTTTTTAGCTCTAGTGGTGCCCACCCCAAAAGTGGGGAACCGCCACGCAACTTTATTTGCAAATGGGTCAAATAAAGGGACTATTAGAAATAAAAAATTCCTAATATGGCACCTAAGCGAAAAGCCTAGAAAGTCATATCAGAAGGTGAGGAAGCTTTGGGGAAACTTTTGTCTGGTGCCCACTTTAGCTAGCGGATTACGGCGGACAACATTGGGGTAGGAGCATCAGTGATATGAGGCATAAGGAGGTATAATTGTGGGTTTTCTTCATTATATGGCTGCCATATCCATCGCCTCAACATATTGAGCAAGTTGATGCTCAGCAAAAGTGATGAGAGCAGGCACAAAAGTAAACAACTTGATGCTCTGGTATGTTTGTGGATAATATGGATCAAAAAGAGAAGTTTTGCTGCATCAATGCAAGTGCAGCTTACACTAAAAGCAAGATCCTCAATTTCATATCTTGCATCTTCCTCAAAATCATGGGGAAAGTTTGGGATAGGAATACCCTCCATGAGTGATTCTATTGCCCCATGAAGTTGCTGGCTGAGTAGGGTGTTAAAGGGGCAGCTGAAGCTGCAGCCTCAACTGCCATTTTATAGATATTTTTATAATTAGCAAAACTGGGTTTTGCACAGGAACTGCAAGAGCGCAAATTGGGAGGATTGATAAAAAAGTCCTCCAAAGCGAAATCTGGCTTGACATCAAACGGCCTGTTGCTATCATCAATCCAGTCGAGTCATTTGAATTGATTAAGCTCAGCCAACACTGGGCCAGCCACTGGGATCGTAGAGGTGGCAGGAGCTGATTAGTTATGGACCATTGACCATGGCAGCTCTGTCAAAAACTGTCTCAGACACCAACTCAGGATTTCTTAATCCAGTTAAATTGGTAAAATTTTATTTTTTTTTAAATTTTGATTGGCTGCTGCCTTGGAAGCAGTGCCAGAATTTGCCAAGGTTGAGAGCGGGAGGATTGAGCCCCATTTTAAAATTGGGCCAAAGCGGCCACTGACCCAACGCCAGAGGGAAGAGTGGCAGAAACAGTGGAGGCGGAAACTGTAGGGCACTTGCACCTTGAGTGATAAACTCAAAGTACAAAGGGCAAATGGCGTGACCATTATCAACCTGTGCCCTGAATTGGTGATCAGGGGTGGATGTGGTCAACATGCGAGGGTGATTTGGTAGGTGGGTGTCATGATGGAATGGGCGTATTGTTGCAAAGGCATGCAGCCCTGCTAAAAGATCTGCTCCATTCATAACCACAAATTGAAACACGGTGTCTGCACCATAAAATGGCCAAACCCTCCGTGAGCTCATGGTGGAGGCATTTGGAGGAATGTTGGGAGGTAACCCAGAGAACTGGACCACCAAAGTGGCCTCATCTGAGAGCTGCATTCAAATGGTTGTAAGGGGAATATTTTTAAAAATTAATGGCAGCTTAGAAGATGCCATTTCTTCAACCTCAGAATGGAAGCTGAGGTCAAAATACCCCTTAAAGGGGTGGAAATCAATGAAGCTGTCAGGTTTAGACACTGTCATGGCCATCTTGATAATGGTTATGTTTTCATATGTGAAAAGGTTCCCATATTCGACCCAGAGGCAAAAATGCAAATTTCTCCATGAGAGCACCATCTGGGAACTTGCGAGGTGGTGGGCCAAGTCCCGAGGGGGACATAACGCCCAGTAGCATTAAGGGAGCTAGCAGAGCCAGCCTGGGCACGCTTTGGCAACAGCCAAAAAATGCCAGATGGCAGTGCACCCCCACCCCAAGCTGAGGCAGCAGTGTTGAGATCATTGTCATTTTTTAATATTGGCTTAATTGAGCGGCAAATTTTTGTACTTTTTTTAATTCAAATTAGCTTTGTTTTCGATGCCTAAGCAAAAGAGAATGAGAAGTGAGCCCTTTCAGTAGTCAGGGGTTGTTTGAGCCCATGATGGTGCTGCAGGGGCTCCTAAACGCCTCTGCTACCTTCCAGCGCACATTGTATTGCATTTTTTAATGATATCAATTTTTAGCGTGTTGACTTATCTTGACAACATTACTGTGTTCAGTCAGACTTTCCAAGGATACCTCCAAGCCATCTGTGAGGCCTTTACCCAGCTGTGAGCATCAAATCCAAAGTTGGAATAGAGTAAGTGCACCTTTCTAAAGAGGCAACTAGAGTTCCTTAAGCACAATATCAGCCCTAGCGGAATTGAGCCCCAGGATGGGAAGGTCAAAGTGATCATGGCTATGGAGCCACCCAAGAGCACAAAGGACATTCAAGTTTCCTAAGGGTTTGGGATATAGCTGGAATTTATCTCCATTTCTCAGACTTGGATGCACCCCTCACATCCTGATGACCTAGGAAACAAAATTCGAGTGTATCCTGGAAAACAAGCTGGCCTTTAAGGAGTTAAAGGTAATATTAGTAGAAGTGTTAATCTTAGCTACCTAGATTTCAGTAAGGCTTTCTACCTCTACACCAATGCGAGTGACATTGTGCTTGGCACAATAAGACCCAATTGGACGAAGAAGTGGTGGACCACTTAATAAGGTTATTCAAAGGTGTTTGGCGAAGCCAAGAAGAGTTACACTGTCACTGAGAGAGTGTGCCTGGCAGTGATCTGAGAAGTCAAGCACTTTGACCTTTATTATATGGGGTACATTTTAAGGTCATGATGAATAATGTGCTGCTCCTCTGGTTGCAGAATATGATGGATCCCAATGGACGCCTTTCCAGATAGGCATTACTGCTCCAAGGTATGATTTTAAGACTATCCACCAAGCAGGAGACAAAAAAATAACATTGATGGACTATTGCAATTGTCAGTGTTCCACATACAAGCGACTGAGAGCGATCAACTATATGAACTTATCAGGTTACCAGAAGAAGCATTTCAGGACAAAACGGATAAATTACTACCATCATGAGAAGGTGCTCCTAAGACACCTGTCATGTTGATGGAAGTCTACAGATGAAGGATCAGAACAAATGGTACCCTTATATCATACTCAGCAACCAGATTGAACTGGCAATGGAGGCGCACAAGCATGTTAACCACAGAAGATTTCAGAAGATGTTGGGATTAATGAAGTAGTGATTCTAAAGGGAGTTCATGTCTGACGAAGCTCACTAAACTTTTGAGTTGTGTATACCATGTACAAGTTTCCATCTTCTGAAGAAAATTTTTTTGAGTCTACACCAATCACTCACAGCACCATTCAATAACGTGTCTATTGGTGTGGTGGGAATACTTCTGACCACCTTTAATGATCAATGTCATATCTGTAACAATCAGCCACTTTACTAGGTAGGTCGAGGCCTCCACAGTAAATACATACAACATTAATTAATCGCTTAATTCCTCTACATCCAAAATAATCAGACATGTATGCCCCAAGTCTTTCTTTCAGATAATGGGGGGTTGCTTTCATATCAGATGTCACGAGAAAGATAAAGTACTTAGTGGATTAAAATAACATTCTAATACTCACTACACACCATCTTCAAATGGAATCGTCAAGAAGGTATCATGGAACCATCAGATAAAATTTGATACTATCCTGAGAGTTGGGGTGCGTGAGCACACAGATTTAAGCCAGAATGCTAAGGACATTGTTAGCTGGGCGAATTGATATTAGGTAGGAGGGAAGCGAACAGAGAATGATGGCTGGAGGCCGGAATAACCACCAACCCAACAAGCAACCAGATAACAGCTCCTGAGGGCCCCAAGAATTTGGAAACAGGGTACTCATTAGGTACAATGTTGAGGCCTGATTTGCAGCGGGGTCACTAGTGATAGACCAGGTGGCGAGGCCACAAAACCTTGTCCAGTGGGGAGATACAAACTCCAAAACATTGGCACATCTTTTCGCCATAGTGCGCTGGCAAAAGGGGATATCTCAACAGATCACGTATATAATCTTCCATTCAACAAAGTTGGGGAGCAGCGTGGTAAGCATGGCCACTAGGGCCAAATTGTGGCGCAGTCTAAGCAACATGGATTAGGGCTTCTGAGGCGACAAACTCTGGGAAATATTTAACAAAAGTAAGTTTTTGTTTGAAGAAAAGGGTAGCTTTAATGAAAAAAAATTAAAGAATCGTTTGACAACTGTACCAGTGAGGGCAGTTGTTTTAATGTCTTGAAGCTTGAGGAATAATAAGAAATGCATAAACAAGGGGATAATGAACCCAACCATTTTTGCAGAATAAAATCTTGAAGTTAGCTCAATGCTGAATCAGCTTTCCTCTGGCCATCTGACTCCCTCCTGAGTTTCGCCACTAAACTGTTCATTCCAAAATGATTTTGTTTGGTTCATAATTTTTTCATTTGGCGAGTAACTGGAAGTTCCCATGGCCAGGGAACAGGGGCTTGTCCCACTAGGTATTGATTGGATTTCTCACATTCAATTTCATCAGGTTTGGTTCCCCTGATTTATTCAGATTCTTCGCCCTATTGGCACAACCTGAAAAAACAGTTGGAGCTGATTCCCCAATTGCTTAAAATACTTTGCCCCTTTGTTGGCCCTGACATTGGTGCTGGAGTTGCATGTTCACCCTCACTCTGTGGCCAGAAGCCTCTTCCCACCAAATTCTTTGCACACACTTCCCCTATTCACTTGATAATCTCACTTGTTGGTAAATATGGTGGGGGAGGAACCCTCAAATGTAAGGTCGTCACTCACTATTCTTCCACCACATGGGCAAGATTGCCTTGAGTGACGAGGGGAATGGCTGCCTTTTTTAGCCCTTTTTTGTGTGAAAAGGTAGTGCCATTTGTCAAGGCGCAGGGGACGCTCCCCTGGACTTATCTTATTCTTTCGTCTTTTCTGAGGAGGAACGCCCCCACCAGGAAGCTGGGCTAGGGCGACTTTTTGTGAGCTTTAGGGATATTTGATCACCATAAACGTGGCAATCTTCTGGAGGGCTGAGGAGCCTTTAGGTGGGAGACGTGGAAAGCTTCACCCAGCTCGGAACAATTTACTAGAGTCCCAGGAACTGGCCCATCTATTTTCATAAGCTGGAAAACCTTTCCTTGCCACTAGTTATTGCACTGAATGGCGCGACTGCAGGGAAGCCAAGATGGCGTTGACCTCGGCCTCCTCTGACCCTCTAATCATGATTGGCTCAGGATCTAGCGGAATCACCCCTTAAATGGGGACAAATGTGACACGCGTGAACACTGGGTGTTGCTTCCAAAGGGCCAGAAGCTTCAATAAAAACTCCTCTTTTCCAGGTCCGCCTCCACCAGATGGTGCAGGATAATTTGCTCAAGAAAAGGTGGGAAGTTACCTGCATATGCAAGTGGCGCTTGTACAGAATGACGTGAAATCCCACCATAGTATCCTGCACCAGAGTACGTTTCTGGTCTGATAAATCATTTATAGTTGCTGATAGCCTTAAATAGTTGTTCATGAAACAGAGACTGGGTGCTGTGAATATGTTGAGCATGGTTAGTCACAGCTGGTACTTCAGGATCACGAAACGGCTCCAACTATAACAAAGGGTTGTACTCCAGTTTTGCCTCATAGTGTGAGAATCCTGTTAATGCATGCGTTCTGTTGTTGTATACAAACTGAGGAAGCGGAAGATCATCTACACAGGTGCCTTGAGCCAACACGGCATAAAAATAAAGGTATTGTTCAAGAACTTGATTTACCTTCTATGTTTGGCCATCTGACTGATGATTGTGCAATGTCAACTGACATGATGTAATTTTCAAATAAAGTGGATTTTGTTTAAATATTGCACCATAAACTGTGGTCTGTGGTCGCTTACAATTTCTTGTGGAAACTCAAACATCAATAATACATAACGCACAAAGAGTATGGCCATCTTATCGGAGTTTATGCAGAAAAGCAGTGAATAAAAAGGGCGAATTTAGTGAAATAATCCACTACCACCATAATGGTGGTAAACCCATTGGAGCTGGGAAGCTTGAAAATGAAGTCAACAGACACCAAAGTCCATGGACTTTCCGCCTGCTGCAGATAGTGAAGGAGTCCGTTTTTCCTCAAATGGTCCAACCTGAACCATGTACAGTTCACACAATTTGTGATCCAGGATGGAATATCCTTAGCCAGACCAGGCCAGCTGTACATCCGTTTAACTAGATTAAACACTTCTTGTTTCCAGGGTGCCCTACTGTGGGGGGTCATGGTGCAATTGGATAACTTCATTGTGGAGGAGGGGCAGCACCCACAAGAATAGCCTAAACTTAATGTGGCCCTCAAACACAGAATAAAGAGACTGTTTGTGAATCAGGAGTGCTAACTGATACAATAACTACAAGCCTTCTGCAAAAGGCCATCTGGGCCGCTAGGACCCTTAAAACCAGGGGAGTGTCTGGACCCAAATCCACCACTAAAATTGCAGGAGGTGCAATAGATAAAATTTGGGCCGGTGGTATAATTGTGATTAGATCTTTCTTGTCCATCTACACTTGACACAGCGTAAGGCTACGACTCATAATTTAAGGAAGCACATTCAACGCACCCTTCACTATTTGTACTTAAAAATTAAAGTAGCAAAGTCACAAGTAAATCTACACTTGATGGTACACTGAATTCTGCTTATGAAAATACAAGAGGTCTTGGAGATCTGTCTATACAGTTACCTCATGCTGAGCGCCTTGCAGAAGATACCGCTAGCAGGTCAGAGCCCACGCCATGGCGGCTCATCTTCTTATCATAGATGGCCCAGGATTGTACAGAAGAGCTGAACTTGCGGGAAAAGTAAGCCACCAGGTATTCAAGCCCATCATGTTCCTGTGAAAAACCGCTCCACCGCAGCAGATGAAGCATCGCATGTGAAAACAAATGACTTGGCGGAGTCAGCGTGCTTTAGAACGGAAGAGACAAAAAAACCTGATTGATGGCTTCAAATGCCTGTTGGTACTCCTCCATCCAGCAGATTTGCACATTATTTCCTGTCAGGGGGATGCAGCAGTGAGGCCAGCTGCAAAAGTTCGGGGAAATTTTTATAGGAAGATGATGGTGCCCAAGGAGCTCTACAACTGCTTTATGTTTGTGAGGGTAGGCCACTTGAGGATGGCCTTGAGCTTGCTGGGGGTATGGCGTATCATCTTTCAAGCCAATATTGCCTATGAAGGTAACCTCTTCACAAGAGAAATCGCATTTCAACAGCTTGACATAAAGTCCCGCCTTGTGAAGAGCGACTAGCACCGCCTCCAGGTCTTTCTCATGTTGCTCAGGCGTGGGGGAATTGACAAAGATATCGTTGATGTATGCCACCATGAAGGTGAAACTAAGGTCCCCAAGAACGTTATTAATCATATGCTGGATTGTGGCAGGAGCGTTCTTAAGGACAAACGGCATCTCCTGAGCTGAAATATGCCTCTCCTAGTCCAAATGGCGTATAGCATTCCAGGCCCTTGGCAACTTAAATTGGGTTAAAGGCATCAACAATGTCAAGTTTTAAAAACACACAGGAGTTTGCAATCACCGGGCTGATTGTCTGCTCGAGGGGGAGGGGATGGGAATCATGTACATGATATTATTCAGATGACCGTGGTCAACTCAGAGCTGCAGCATCTTATATGCCTTTTGAGCGAACACAATAGGCGAGGCAAAGGGGATTTTTCCTTAAATATCCACCCCTTCTTGATCATGCCGTCCAACCATATTTTTAAAGCTATATCTCTTCTGACGTGTACAAATACAGTGGACTGTTGATATTGATCATGGCTACTGTCAAGCGGAATACTAGATCATATATGGATTGTGATGGAAGTTGATTTTTTTATAAATCAATTATATCGCTGTATGCTACCATTAATGGGGGAAATTGGGGGAAGGCCCACAGGAGAAGCGAGCATTGAGATGAATCTATGGCCCCACGCTATAGTAAGAGTGTCAATAAGGGAAATTTGCCTCCCACCTGGGTATTTATAAAAGACATTGTGTTAAAGTCCAAATGGATCATCACCTGATGGCGTCGCAACTAGCCCACCACCCAACTGACCAAGAATACCAGATCAGGCACAGCCCATATTGATCACAGAAATTGAACTGATGTACCAAAAAGGCCACCAGCTGGCGCACCTTAGAGGGAAACACTGGAGCCGATGACACTCCAAGAACCAACTCTCCTACATCCAAGTCCAACATAAGCTTCAGCGCCAGTTTCAAACTCATGAAGTTTCCCGCTGCACCTGTGTTGAAAAAAGCCTTAAATAACACTTGGTGCGCACCCATCCAGACTTTTAATGATAAAAAAAGCAAAGTCTTGTTTATTGTCAAGGGCGCATGTTTCCGCCAGCTGGGCGGTAATTTTCATTTGGGTCAGGTGGTTAAACTAGTTTGTTCAAGGGATTGGAAACCAGACTAGGGTACTGTTTCACAATTTCCTCATGCTAGGAGTCTGTCACTGGAGAACCAATGGATTGACGACCATTTTCTCAGATGCAGGGGGCGCCACACCTATGGGAGCTAAAGCGGGTTCAGACCCACCCTTAAGATGAATAGCACCACAACTTCATCAAAGCCCATCACTTGAATTCCAGGAGCATGGGTAGAGTTGGGACTTAAGGCGACCCCCCAGGTATGCCGATGGAGATAAATATGCTCCCACCCCAGGGGCACTTGGTGGTTGTGGCACCAATCAAAGTCTCCTTCAAGCACATTTGATTCACCGTTGTTACTGGTGTGGCCCAAACGGCATGGGTAATGGATGCGGGATCCATGGCAGTGCAGAAGACTTCCTTGATGACGTTTAGCAGAAGTCCAAGTGCAGGGGCTTGTTAATGTAAAACTTATAATAATTAATTCAGGTTAGATGTCATGGTCACATGACATCATAGTGGGGACCAACCCCATGGATAAGGATGGGCGCCAGGAGGCCCAGAAGGTGAAGTTACAGGCCCTCCCAGACCTTAGGCATACCCTAGACCAACGCTTGTAAGGGCAAAATATGCCCAGGTTGGTACTAGTGGGGTGCCAATTGCCCAGCCCCTTACGTTGGCCCAGTTAGTGAAATGAACGGTTTATGTAATGAACGCAGACAGTTCAGTTTGGTTAGTTGAGGAATGGGGTTTTGAAACCCGTTCCATTTACAAAATCACACGTTTGGGTTGAATCCAACTTCAATTGATTACACAAGTGAAGTCAGTTTTAGTTTATTCTACCAATCAGGATGGTAGTGTGTGCTTATTGATGGGTTGGTGCTTGGGCCCACTTTAGCAAAACCCTTATTCCCCCGTTGAAGTTTAATTAAGTTTTCCCCTACCAACATTTCTTGTTGGTCAACTTCCAAATAAACAATTTCCCCATTTTACGTTTTTTTATTTATAATATTTTGAACGTTCCTGTGCACGAACCTCTTTGAGGAGGTCTCGCTCTCCATTAACCTCGCCATTTTCAGTATGATACAGATATCCCCTAGTGCACCTTTGATTCTCCCAGGTTCCCTCCAACTTGGGTCGCTTACCCCCTTCCTCATTGTGCACCACGTCGCTTTAAGTGGGTTATTTACTATAATAATCTCACTTATATTCCTAAGTTGTTATTGCTCCAGCATCCTCTGTTGGGCTCTAATCACTTTCATACTAACGGCTAGTTCCCTGGCGTTGGCCTTGTGCATCGTGCACTACCACGCTGGGAACAGGAGAGTTATAGACACTCTCCTTACATTAGATGCATCTGCGCCCAGGAAAAATAATTAAAGCAAACGAGACAATCTTGCCACTAGCACCTGCAACGCCAATTAGACTAGTGCAATCAAGGGAGTCGCAACCCTGGCCTGGTTTACTGAGCACAGGATATCCTACACCCAACAGTGAGCATCACCTTCAACTGCTTCCAACAACGCCACACTCCGTTGGGCATCTGTCATGGTAGAGGAACTTGCCAGAGAAATTGAGAATTGCACTTGCAACTTTGTGAGCGCGTTGAGCACCTGGTTGGAAACTCAACGGTCAGAGAGGATGAGCCCACACCCTGAGGGTGGTCTGGAACTGAGTTTGTAATTTCTGAAACAACATGGCTGATGAGAAACTTCACCAGTACCATCTGGAAGACGCACAAACGTGACAGCTGACTGAATGAACAGCATGAGACAAAGCACTGACTGCAAGTTCATTTGATAAATGGAAACCACTGCTTCACCCAACTCAAACAGAAGAGCTGAAATGGCGGAAACTATGGGTTGGACAATTATGTCACGGAACCTACAGGTATAAGAGCCTATCCTGCCAGTTGGGTGCATGAGCACCCAGAACATAAACCAGAATGCCAAGGGCATTGCCATATGAGCGACTTGGTAAAATAGGTTGGAGGGATGTGAACAGAGAATTACGGCTTGAGGCCGCTATAACCATAAACCTAACAAAAAAATCAGATAATTGCCCCTAAGGACCCAAGGATTTGTAAACAGGGGAATCATCAGGTACAATGGTGGGAACAAGATTTACCGTGGGCCACTAGTGATGGATTGGGTGGAGAGGTCATAAAACCTTGCTCAGTAGGGAGATAAGTTTCTTACCATCATTGGCACATCTTTCCGCCAGAGAGCGCTGGCAAAAGGGGATATCCCAAACAGGTCACCTGTATGATATCCCCATTCAACATAGTGGGGGAGTAGCGTGATAAGTACGGCCACTAGGGCCCAATTGTGACGCAATCCAAGCAACATGGATCAGAGTTTCTGAGGCAACAAGCTTTGGAAAGTATTTGATATAAAAAAGTTTTTGGTTCACGAAAAAGGTAGCTTTAATGAAAAACTAAAAGTAAAGAATTGACTGACAACCGTACAAGTGAGGGCAGTTGTCTTAGGGTCTTGGTGCTGAGAAATAAGGAAAAATTCATAAACAAAGGGGTTAAAAACCCAATTGATTTTGGAAGAATGAAATCTTGCAGATAGTTCAACGCCAAATCAGACTTTCACTGGCCATCCAACTCCCGCATAAGTCTCGCATTTTACTGTTCCTTCCACTGCAAAATTCACTTTGTTCAGCGTCACTTTATTTGGCAGGCTCTGGAAGCACCCATGGATAAGGCATGGGGCCCTGTCCCACTGGGTATCAAAGAGATTTCACACATTCGATTTCACTGGGTTCTGTTCCCCTGATTTGTTCAGATTCTTCACCATATTGGCGCAACCTGAAATTACCGTTGGTTCTTTTTCACACTGATAGCTTAAAAATACTTTGCCCTCATGGTGGGCCCTAACATGGGCGCTGGAGTGGCACGTCTAAAATAACCTTGTGGCCATCAGCCTCTTCAAAATAAATTCTCCGCACACACTTTCTGATTCTCTTGAGAAGCTCACTTGTGGTTAAATATGACGGGGGAGGAGGAACCCTCAATGGTAAGTCATGACCCACCGTTTGTTTACCACATGGGCAAGATCGCCCTGAGTGACAAGGGGGACAGCCGCATTTTTTGGGCCCTTTTTGTGCAAAAAGGGAACTAAATTTGTTCAAGGTGCAAGGGACGCTCCCACAGACTTTCAGAAAGTAAATAGAACTTTGGAAGAATTCTGAAGAATATATTCCTCAACTAAAAATAAAAATGGGGTCAGTTGCTGCCCTCCATGTTGTTGGCTTACAGGATGAGCCAACAAGTGATTGGGGTGCTTCTTTTAAGGCCGGTATGGGAGAGAAAGCAGCACTTTTGACCCTGCTTGTAACAATCAACGCTTTTCTCCATAAGAACTTACCACTTGGAAGCTATCAGAAAGTATTAACTTACTAACTTATTAGAATTTAATGGGAGGCCTCAAACAACATAGAGGCGACTATCCCTCAAAGCCAACAGGACTGTCAACAAAGAACTAAGCTACTTGAGTTCAGCCTAGGTGATAAAATTTCGTTCTATTATTTATGAGGAGCCCAAACAGAGAAGCTATAGGTCATTTGGACTAGCCTGCTAAATGTCTAGGAAAAGAGAAGAGCTGAATACTATATTTGGGATGATGATACTAACATATTGCTTAATAAATTACTTTCAAAGCACTTAAGGTCATCCCCCGGTCTCATCTTGGGAGTTGAAGTGTCACAGATAATTCTAAAAGAGTTCCAGCAGATCATTCCTTGAAGGTGGAATTAACAGAGCTTAACCCAAATTGGTAGAAGTGTAGGCTTTAACCGCCACAGGTGGAGCTGAACAACCCCCTTTTCTAGTTTCAGATGAGTTAAGAATTTTTCAAAGTGGTCAACAAGGTGTCACGCGAAATAATCTTACAACTGATGCTCCAGAAGATTTAATCTTAAAGATGACGACATCCTCAAAGGAGACTATGAAAATTGACCTCTTATATACATTTGGGGGCAAAATAATTTGCAACTTGCCAATGATAAAGCAATGATTCAACTAAATTAACCCAATGGGAATAATCGAGGCTCTTAAGTGAATATTACCAAAAACAGCAAGCAACCTATTTAAAGAGTTGCTAAAACCCAGATGTGAGGCTCATTAAATGTTTACATTGTGCAAACCTGAAGTTATGAAGCATATTACCATTTCTGAATAACAAAGCAATAACCTAAGAATATGAGACTGCCCAAACCCAGAAGGGGGTTATAATAAAGGGCCCTGGACATCTGTTGGGATTTTAGCATGCCCACATCAACTAGCTTAATTGAAAATATTACCATCTGCTTTCCCACTAGGGTAGAAACCGTCTAGTAGATGTGAGAGTTATCAATTTGTATGATAACTATTGTTTGGTGAAATATCCTTAACAAATATTAGCTAATCCACTGGGATTTTTTTCTGCTGGGTTACTACTGTTTCATTGGGATGATCCCTGACATTAAACAAGTGGTTTAAAATTAGTTTAATTTTTGATAACTTAATTATCTTGTAATATTCAACTAAATTTGCAATAGATTGACTAAGGGATTTATTAGTTGCTGGGCGTTGAGGATGCTTCTGATAACAACTTGTGAATTAATCTTAAAAGTAACGCAATCTTCTGTTATGAGTAAAAGGTCCCATTACCTAGAACGGTTGCTAATCTAATAAGTATCCTACGCTGGGGTTGAGCGAAGGAGTTGTGAAACATTCTTAAAGTCAACCTGGAATAGGAGGTATTTTTAGTTGGCAGCGGCTTCTGGCTATAAGGATGAGTAAGATCATAATTGGATGTGCTTAAAAGGGGCTATCTATTGGAGACGGCTGCTGTTTCCAAATGAGGTACCAATTTAAGAGTTGGGCGCCAAATTTTCATATTATTCCATTGTATTTTATTTAATAAATCAGCTTTATATACCTTAAAGTTTTATAGTAATTTGGACTGCCATACATTTAGTGTATATTTTACTCTTGGGGTTAGATTTGAAAATAAGATATACTTTGTCTATTTATTTGCTATCAAGATCTCCATGGCTCCTGCTTCAAAGAGAAAAATTGAATATCTGAACCTAATAGTATGTTAAACTCCACCAGAAGGAAGAGTCATAGTAACATTCTCCCTTGCTTTAAGAAATACATTAATTATTAGAAGTACAAGCACCAGTCTAGCATTGAGGACAAAACTCAAGACTGTTTTTTGAAGATTCAACTAGAGCGATAGTCTTCATACTATTTCCAACATATTAAACTATATCAATAAAATATAATACCGCACACATCAGAACCAATGTAGCAGACTTGAAAGATGAAGCAAGCAACACTGCTGAAAGGTTACATTTTGTGCTCGTTACAGAGTGTAAATGAGTATCCACAGCTGTAAAAGTTTACATTTGGTGCTTAAGTCAGCTTTGTTGAAATTCAAGCCAAAGTAATAAAAGAATATATCAGCGCAATATCATACAAGAATGAGCTTAGGATAGTAATGTGGACGGAATTTGATATAGCTAAAAAGAATGCGCAGAACCTAGTGTCACAAGCCAATCTTGACACTTTGGATGATTGTGTGATGGGAGCCATGGAGGAGATGATACAAGTCATAGATTTCAATAATGACCTTTATGGAAAGGTCACATCATTGAAATGAAAGGAGACTGAATTAATCAAGGAGTTATTATTTAATAAAACTGAATAATAAGTGGATAGAGAACGCTTCCGCTGGATTCAGGGATATATACCGCAGACGTTAAAATGCTTAGAAGAACTCAAAGATCTTAAGTGTGATTATACCCAGAGAGGGTAAAATGAAGATGACAACAAGTTGCACAAAAATCTATTTAGGAAAGTATAAGCCCTGAGAAACAATCCAGGATCTTTAAATGCAAATTTGGAGATGACTCACTTCAATACAAATATCATTAGTTGGATTGCTAAGCAGGAAGCTCCTGCCGCCATAGTGATGGAATAACTTTTTAATATGTCGAGATTACCTAAAATTCACTGAAATGCACCAGCATTTTTCCGCCTATTCAAAATGACAATGTTCAGATATGACAACTTACAGAAAGTATTAACTGTTATGAGCTGCTTCGACATTGATTATAATATCTGGTGTTACACCATCTCAATGGGGATAATTGGACATACAGCGACGGCATAGAAGCAATAATGACTGATATTGGTAGTCATATGTGGATGGCCAATCATAAAAAGGAGTTTAAGTGTATTCAGTTTAAAAAGGATTAGAAATTTTATAGATTTCACAATCCAATTTTATCAGGAATTGCAAATCCTGTCTGGGGCGAAGATAATAACATATATGGATGCATGCATAGCAATGCAATTGGCGCTTAGCCCTACAGAGTTTTGCATCACACTATGGCGTTGTCAATGGTAAACCAAACTTCCACATCGCAGATTGTGGAATATATCAAGGTGCTAGGAGCAACTTTTAAAGCACCTAATTGAAACTTCAAAGCCATTCTTAGTAGAAATCAGAATACAGTGAAATTTTCCAAGCCCATTAAAGAACAACAGAATTGGGTCATAATGGGAAATAAGCCTAAAGGACCAAAACTAGTGAATAAAGCTCCAATCTGATGCCACCTATGTGGAACCCTGGAATTTTTTGCTCAATGTTGGTATAAGAAGCCTAAGGAGCAAGTTACTCTGGACAGGCTAAAGATAAGAAAACTGGTTAAGGTTTTGGAAAAGAACTAGCAATCCTAATATAGAACAATCTAGAACTGCAATTAAACATGTTTTCCCTGACATACTTAAGGATGATCTGGATATTTATGATTTGTTTGTAGATGAAGACATACCTAATCCGCTCTATCAGGTGGTTAAGTTAGATTAAATTGCGACTACCTGAGCAAAGGCGAAGATATAGACCCCAAATCGTGAAATAAATCGCCCAGCAATATGCTCATCAGTTAGCAGAAAAAGATCAGAACCTCCAAAAGCATGGAAGAATTATTCAAGTCAAGACTTGAATCAAATGTTTATCTCATTATTAGTGTGACCAGTGAATTCTTTCCTAAATTAACCCGCACAATTGATTCATACTTTAGATTTGGAAAATAATGCCATGATTTACTCAGTAAGCACTTTATTACAATACTCTGAGTGCACCTATGTTGACTCTATAATCAATTGAGTAAGAGTACAGGTATTAATTGACATTGGAGCACCCATTAGAATCATTTTATATAAGCTGGTAAAACAAATACAGATTTTGCCAGATTTAGAGCACTGGCAGAATATTAGAAACCACTGGATCAGATACCACAACCTTTTGTGAAGCATACAGTGCATTACACTTCATTTCAGATTTCTGGTGGTATCTGTTCACTCCATGATGTTGGAAAATTAAAAAACTATAATATACTCATTGGGAAGGAATTCCTGAGAAAGTATGAATCAATTGGAATTTTGTGGAGAATGCCCTAAAAAAACTTTGGAACAAACTCTACCCTTATATCAGCAGAGAGGAAAACTCCTCTGACAAATAAGATTTTAAGATATTATATGGCGATTCTATAATTTCCCCTAAATAAAAGTTATGGTGATGAAAAAGTATTGAAATGCCAAAAATGATTCTTGAAAACTGTGGGATACCATTGAGGATGAAATCAATGAGTACAATTTTGCTGGGATTGAAAATGATAGTAAACACAGAGTCAATGCTAGAACCCATTAACCAATATATGGAGAAGTTTTCAGCCCATGAAATAGATCAAGATTAGAGTCATGGGTAACACAAGGGATTATAACGCCAGGCCATGGAGAAATATGAGTGCCACTGTCAAATCTGAGTGGAAAACCGATGAAGTAGAAAAAAATTTGTTATTGCATTTGCACATCTAACTTTGACAGTAGAAAATTGAGATTTTCAGGACTTTGAACCGTTAACAGAAATGAGTTCCCAGAAAATGCTGCTGAAAGCATTAATTTACTGTTTAATTATGAGCAACTGACTGATCTATCAGAACAACAACAAGGGAAAGTGCTAAAATTACCTTATTAATACCAGGTTATATTTGCCCAGGATGACCATGACCTTGTTTTTGCAAAAACGTGATCCATAAGGTTGACACTGGGGAATATCCACTGATACAAATGTAACCTATACACTAGTCCAAATCTGCTGAAGCAGTAGTCAGTGAAGATATCAGCAATTGGATTAAGCATATGCTCCTTATATCGACTTTGCCTTAGGCAATAATGATCCTTATTGTGAAGAAAAAGGAAGATTAACTTGTGTGGTTATTGATTACTGCTGATTATAAAAAACATTAAGAAGGATTTATATTCAATGCCAAGGATTGATGATGAACTCAATCATATAGTGGAAGTCATGTAACTTTTTGTGTTGAATTTGATCTCAGGATATTGGCAGATAGACTTGCTAAAAGAAGATCAAGAGATTTGTGCAATAAATCATCACATAAGTATTTTATTAGCTAACAATAATGCCCTAGGGATTTTGCAATGTGCTGATGACTTTCTAGATGACAATAGATTCTATATTGAGTAACTTTTTAGTTGTCTTTCATTTTAGAGTACTTAGATGACATTAAATTTTTCAACAGGACATTCATCGATCACCTAAATCACTTGGAGAAAGTGTTCAAACATCTAGAAATGGTGAATTTAAAGATCAAGCTGAGGAAATGGAGTTTTTAAAGTAAAATCTTGATTATTTAGTATTTGTGATATACTCCAACCGATTGCAACCACAACTGCAAAAGACAATGGCAATTGAATGGATGTTAATCATAAAGAGCATTTGGGACATACAAGTCTTTCTTGGGATGGTCTGCTACTATCACCAATTTATTGAACCTTTTATTGGACCGCTGAACCATTATTTCACCTGTTGAAGGATCCAAATAAAATGTTTGTGTGGAATGAGGAGGCCCAAGAAGCGTTAAATGAGTCAAGAAAAATACCAGATGACTAGTCCTGTCCTTAAGTACCCTTTCAGTCAGGATTTTATCATTCAGACTGATGCTCCATTAATGGCGATCAGTGCAATTTTACATCAAGTAGATGATAATGAAAAAGAGCAACAGGTGGTGTATTTAAGTATAACATTGACGCTAGTGGAAAGGAACTACACCGTGACAGAGTATAGTGCCTCGCGGTGATTTATGCCTGCAAACAATTTTGATTGTATATACATGGGATGTACTTCAAGGTTGTGACTAACCGCTCATATTTACACAGGTACATAACCTTAAAGAACCAGAGAGACGACTGGCGCAAATGGGCTTTAAAACTGCAAGCCTATGATTTTGGTACTATATACCAAACAGGAGCAGCACATCATAATGCTGACAGACTATCAAGATTACCTGCCATTCAAGTCATGTCTGTCAAGCGGATGAGTTATTCCAATGGATGATTGAGGGAATATTGGGGATGAACCCTAGGGAAATTTAATACTTTTGTAAAAAGTGATGGAAATTAACTAATTGAAGAAGGGGCAGCTTTACAAGATGATTGGTAAAAACAGTACTATAACTTAAAATTGTTTGAATAAGTGGAAGTCATTCAAGCTACACAAAAAGCCAGTTGGAATAAGTTTAAGAATAAACAATATATCATTTATGCCAGTATTATTGGAAATTGATAAATTGTGATTTAGCGGCTTATCTGGCATGTTGCGTGGAATATTAACTCCACAAGCCATATATGAATGTAACGTGATACCAGCTAGTATGCCCTGAGTTTGCTTGGCACACGGTTTCAATAGACGTGATGGGACCCTAAAGTGTTAGTACTGGTGGATTAAAGTACATCATAGTCATAATGGACCATATGAGTAAATGGGTTGAGATATAGCCTTGAGCAGAGTAGATTCTAAAAGCAAAGCTAGATTCATACTAGACCAAGTAGTTTACTGTCATGAATTCCCATAACTATTATAGATTAATAACTGAACCAATTTTACATCAGACGAGATCCAATGTTTGAAGAAATTAATGGGAAAAAGAGGAGTGCTGTCCGTTCTCTACTGCCCATAATTGAATGAAATGGTAAAAAGAGTTAATGGAACTCTAGCCACAATACTGATATACTTGCCTGTGGAAAAAACCTTTACTTGGGATTTTTTCTGGTATCAGTTACCTCTGCATATATTATCAGTTACCATACACGACAGGAAAAATGCAGTTCAAACTCATATATGGACAAAGAGCCACAGTATGCAGATTTGTATAAAGCAGTAAAACCATTTTTGATGATGAGCGCAGAGCAATGCATAACCTAATTGGCGAATATCTGATCAAGTTGCAATCACAGGCAATTGATACACCGTTGAAAAGAAAAAATAGAGCAAAGAAGATGGATAAAAATAAATTGAATAGTGTAGAAAGAATGCCATGTAGAAGATAGGGTAGTTTATTGTGATACCCATGAATTTTGAAGAACAAACAAGTAGGACGCCCAATGCTCAGGTCCATTTATGATTATTGCCAATTTAGTGACAGATTTCTATATGCTAAAGAGTATCACTAATGGTCATATAGTGAACAGGGTCCATATCAAATACTTAAAGTATTGGATATAAAGGAAAAGTTATTGCAATGTTTCTGTGGGCCGCTAACCTTTTTAACAATAGGAAAAGTCAGAATATTGGTTAAGAATCAAGAGAAGACCACTAAACCATAAATTTTGGATAAATCTCAAGAAGGGCCATTGAACCATAATTGTTGGGTAAGTCTCAAAAGGGGATTGCTGAACCATAATAACTGGTTAAGTTCAAAAAGGACATCTGAAACAGAGTAGTGGAAAAGAAATGATGGGCCTCTGAAATTACTAATAGGTTAAGTCCCATTGCAAAAATAGGGGGAAATATATAAGAAAAAATATATAAAGAGATATTAAAGATGTAAAAATTATATTAGATATTAATTTGGGTTTTCCACAATCAAAAGCATCAGGCGGTGTTCCCATCTATCATCAGCTAGGAATAGCTCAGTTAAAACTGGATATGCTTTGAAGAGGCCTGAGAAGAGGAGTGAAGAAGATCTGCTCTGACTAAAAATGGAGAGCCCATCCTGTTGAAGTACATGAACTAAAGAAATATTGTAGCTGTCCAATAATATACTTTAAACGATGTGGGGTCATAGACACCCAACCTGGGGAAATACAGGTCATTTTTGTCTGCTCATGTGGGCGTTGCAGTTTGTTTTGTTAGGTTTATAGTTTTGCTCATCCAGCTATAATAATGACCGTCCCCTAGTTGGTATACCTTGGTATAGATTACAAAGATATATTCAAGGTGGGGTAACCTTAGGACAAATATACCTCACCGAGAATTTTTCTAGCCAGTACTGGTTTTAGACTCAAAACCTGCACTAGGATGGAAGCAGCTTTAACTGCTTGTCTAACCACCCTTTTGGTATAGATTACAAAATTTGGTATCATGTGAATATTGAGCGTTAGTTTCTCAGGCAGATAAGGTTATATAAAAGTTTCTAATTTTTTAAAAATTTTGTAAATGAAATTGTGAATCTAAATATATATATGCCAATTTTATCATCATAATAACTTAAACACATAAGCTTAAAATTTAAAATTTGGAATGGAGGAACATTTTTAGCTTATAGAATCTACAAAGAATCTACATATTAAATTATATACTTATATTTATATTAAATCATAATTTATTAAAAAATTTCTAGTTGCAATAACTAATTGTTACAAATTTGATTCAAGCCTGGTAAGTTTGATGCTCAATATGATGAGATGAGTGTGCACCCAACATTGGGTAAAGGTTGGGCTAGCGTAGTAAAGAGCCCAGTATTGGTATTCACACCATCCAAAGTTTGTAAACGCCCCAGCGACATTAGTGGCCTAGATAAAATAAGAAAATGTAGATGAGTATTTCCATGCGGTTTTAGCCTGGTAATTAAAATGCAACCAGCATATCAAAACTCCGCATTCCTAGCCCCTATCTTCAGTGGAGCATGGTGTTTGAGTTTTCCTGTATGTTAACTTAATGACACTTTGGGAAAAGTTCTGTGGAGATGTACACAAACACTTCCCAGCTGCAGTATATGATGTATCACACTCTATGACCTGCATTTGGTTGGATCTCCGGTTTGAGACAAAGCAAGAAGCGGATTAAGATGCACAGGTGCGTATGGTGGTAGACCTCCTGGATGGTCAACAGGTGGTTGAAGCAAAGCACACTCAATGTACCAAATCTAACCAAAATTTTGTTATGTTTGACTTCCTCCCCACAACAATAAAGCGCACAGTGCTGGAGCACTACCTCATGGTTGGGCTTAGAAGCTATGGGAAACTTCACTCCTTCAAAATGCAACGCTTCACACTTATGCCAGACCTGTTCATGGTCAAAACAATTGCAGTGATCACCCCATCAGCAGTCATTGTGGAAGACGTTACCCAAATCCCCCACACTGCGGTTGTGCATATCAATGGGCAGGAATCTTACCCATTCTACATCATGATGGATAGAGCGCCCCCTATCTGCACCTTTTGTCACGCTTTTGGCCACAAGGATCACATATGCCCTTCCAGAGAGGGCATCACTCAAAACAAAATTTTCATTAACGCAATGGGAAGCGCAGACTCCCATTATGAACCTGCCATTGACACTGATGCCGCTTTCCCATGGGGCGTGCAGGGGTGTTACATTCAGGTAAATCCTGTGTCCCCACAGGAGTGCAAGAAGGTCAAACAGGCCCATAGAACAGCAGCCAAGGCAGCGGCTATGGCCACGTCCGTGATCCTGCCTTCCCAGACCCAGGATGACATTGAGTCATTCACAGCCAAAGTGGCTCGAAAATCTGCACACCAATCAGATTGGGCCCACCAACCTGCAGACCAGATGGTTGAGTCAGATTTACCTGAGCAAATTTACCAAGCATCAATTGAAACAGAAACTACCAACCAATTCTCCACCAAGTTTTTGTCAGCATCCAATGGTGCACCACTGGAGCACACCATTCTGAAAGCTCGAAATAAATCAACAAAAAACACTAAAACTGATACTACATCCAAAGCAAAGGAGGCCATAGAACCACTTATTCGGTAGCATAGTCCACACGTGGTGCCAAGGAGAAGCACGCTGCAAAAAGAGCGTCTGAAGGTCAAGTGGGCCCTTTACATAGCACCTAAGTGCGATGGGGGGAGCCTTCACAGTAGGGATGTTGAACATTGCTGGACTCAAAACCTCGCCGTCCTTGGCTAGGAAACTGAGTTTTTAAAAAATAATTTACCTGTGGACATCTAGACCATTCAGGAATCCAACTGCTCACAAGGTTCTGCAAACATGGGCATCCATGCTCCTCTCCTCCCTTTATTTTTGGTCACCGCACTTTGGGGTGCTTATATGCGTGACCCATAGTTTGAAATTTATTTCTAAAAATTTGTACCTTGAAGGAAATGTGCTAGTAGTGTACTTTTCACGGGGCAATGAAGTTCATGCTATCATTAATATTTTTGCCCCAACCTGCGCACAGGATTGCTGAAAATTCCTCTCGGCCATAACTTCCCTCCCACTTCCTCATGATTCACTTTTGGGTGACATGAACTGCTAGGCCAGCCCAGCCTCTGACTGCTGGCCTTCAAGGCCTACCCCCCCCCCCCCCGCAGGGGCACTTAGAGCCTCGCATTCTAAAATCCACTTTATGGCTGTTTGATACCCTCCTCAAGCATGCACCGCTGCTACTCAACATGTATTTCCCCCATGTGCACAACGGCCAGATAAGGTCTATGTCACACATTGACCTCATTCTTGCCCAGTTTAACTTTTGCCCCCAGATTGTACACTTCACAACAACAAAATTCGATTTCACTGACCACAGGATGGTTTTGATTTCCTTCACTTTATCAAGATCAGCGGCACAGGCACTGAAGTGGTGCAACCTTCGTCCAGCTGAGATCAAATCACCCAGGTTTTCCTCATGGATTGACACCAAAACTTCAGCACCAGATATCACCACACCGCTTTGTGCTGATCCCCTCATTACCTGGGCAACCTTTAAAGTAAACACCATTATTCAGGCATGTCACCTCTCATTGCATCACTCTCAGGCTGCATTGGTGGTCATTAAGTGCACACTAGTGGAAGTGGACACCTGGAGTCAAATGTCCCTCCTGCAGGGTAAATCCAAGCTTGGGGTCATAAGTGGGCAGATGTTTCTGCTCATCTTAACGCACTGGTAAGACAACACAAACATCACGTTTGTGTTCAGTATAAGGAAAAAATATAATGGCAGGTGACGCATGCTCCACCTACTTTTTCCAGAAAATTCTTTGCACCATGACAGAGCTTGGCCTGCATACAGGTAAGGAAGCTGGACAACTCCATTGCAGAAACTCCAGCTTCCGTGGCTGTCAAAGTTCAAAACTTTTACTCTGAGCTGTATAAGCCAAATCAGTCGAACTGGCCGAAATTAATGATTTTCTCAATGGTGCCATATCTGCACTGTTTCCCACTACCCAGGGCTGATAAATTTAATTACTTGGGATGAACTCTGGTATGCCAGTTGTGGTGTACCGCACAGGAAGTGCCCAGGCCTAGATGAGATTCTGTATGAGTTTGAAAAAAATATTTTAATTATTGCTCCTCTCTGATGCTTGCCTCAATGAACAAATGTCTTTTAGAAACGCGCCTCCTTCCTGGGGCAGGAGGGATACGTTATAACGCTATATAAGAAAGGGGATAAGCTGAACTTTGCCAACTGGCGCCCCATATCACTTACTAATACAGATACTAAAATATCTACTAAAATTATAAGCCAACCGCCTAGGGGTAGTTGCTTCTAAAGTAATCTCCTCTGAGAAATTTAGTTTCATCCCCAAGCAGTCAATATGTTAAACATCCACACCGTAGCCAATGTCTGCCAATTTACGGCCACTGGGGCGCTTGTGATCTTAGACCAGCAAAAAGCCTATGATAGGGTCAACTGGGATTACTTAAAGCCTGCCTCCACAAGTTCCACCTCCCTTACTGGTTCATTAATTAAGTGATGCTTCTCAAGGAGTCTGCCACAATGGCTTTGCATGGCCCTGGTTTCTTCAATGATGTGGTTCACCCTCAAAGGGTTCTCCGCCAAGGGGACCCTTTAAGCCCACTCTTGCACAACTTCAGCCTCAACCCACTTCTACGCAGTGTGAATGTCCACCTTGCTGGTGTCCATGTGCAAGGACAAGCACAGTTAGGATGTTGGCATTTGCTGACAATTGTGTGGTTGGGGTTTTCCAACAGCCAAGATGCACACGTGCTGGAGGCTACTATCCAGGATTACTCCAGGGTCAGTAATGCTGCAATTAACGCCTCCAAAACCGAAAACATTCTCCTCAGCTGGTACCAGGCCCGCTGGTCACCAGCACCCCATTACCTACCTGCTTTAGCAGATAGCTCACATGTTTGCTAGCCTCGGCCATCCCATACTGCCTCGCTTGTGCTCCCTTTCATGCCAAGACCCACTGCTGGTCCAATGCACCATTTAGAAGTGTGGCTTGAGGCGAGCAGGTATGCCTCATTGGAAATGAAGCACCACATCCTTAACAATGTCACAAAGCGCATAGCTTCCCCAAGAGCCTACCAGACTACCCTCCCAGGCTGGGTTGTGCTTGCCAACTCTATGCTCCTGTCCAAAAGTCTGGTTTGTGGCCCACGACATCGCCTTTCCCCCTCTTTCTTAAGCTCTTTGTATGCCATCCTACAGGGGTGGCTTTGGCTAGGTCGCACTCCCCCAGTGCGCCTGGATGTCATGTTTGGCCCTCGACATAGTGGTGGTATGGGCCTGCTTAATTTTGAGGCCTATGCCGCCAAAATACTTGGCACCTGGGTCGCTACAGTCATCAACCCACACTCCAAGACCAACACTGGTCATGCGCGGCCCTCTTTAACTTTCCCACACCCTTGGCCTCCGCAATCCAACCCACTCTCATTCTCTGTTATACTATCTTTCCTCTCATTCCTATGCCACAGGCCCACATGGGACACCAGCCCACTTCAAATACATTCTCCTCTCCATGCGGAGTGTTGAGTGATGAATCAGCATCAGTGGGCACACCGCCCAGAGGGGTCTCCCTAAACCCCGTTTCAAACAAGAAGTCCATGGCCAAGATGTTTTAAACAACCTGGTACCCCATCTGCCAACCTCAAATCCCGTGAGGACTATCTTGACAAGCTTGACATCCCACACTATTTGGAGACCCAGAATGACCTTTGGTGGTACACACACCATCCTCTTTTACAACCCCAGATTCACACCCATGTGTGGAGATGCCTGAGAAAGGTATACCGCATGGCTGAGTGGTCCAGTGCCTCTAAATCTTCATGCATTGTATGCGGCCAATATGGGTCATTAGTCCATCGCTTGAAAGATTGCCCGCCATCACAGTAGGTTTGGCGGGATTTTATGCGCCTCTTTTGCCAGGAACGTGAGCAGGCTTTCAGCCTGTCCAAATACATCTACGCCTTTTCCATGACCTCCTCTATCCACCCTTCGCTCCACGCCTTAATTGTTTCAATAGCGCTATGGATGATTCACACTATTGCCCTTGATGCACTGTCTGGCACTACCCCAACTCTCCATGAAGCCGTGCGTCGCTTCTACTCCCACCTCGCATATGACTTTCAAGCTTAACTGTTAGGCCACCTGCCATCCCACCAACACCAGTTGGTTTCATCCTGGTTCCCCATCTGGTTTCTCTCATCAGACCCTTTATTTCATTCAGGTGCAGTTTTGGCCCAGGCCTCCCCTGTCACTCCACCTTTTCCCTCCACTGGCAGTCCCACTGGCAACAGGAGGTAGCCTTTGCACCTCTAGGGTGCCCCTCATTTTCTTGGTGTTTAGTAGTTAAGATTATCAGAAGTGTCCGTCCCATGGTTAGCCTTTCCCAGGTAAAATTTACATCCTAATTTATTGAGGTAATAATGTCTATTATAAAAGAATACAACCATATTGAATTAATATCTTTTTAAACTAAAATAGTAGATATAAACTTTGGTATGCATTTGCCTCTTGAGTGTAAGGTTCTCATGTAGATAGAATAAATCAAATTAAATTTCTTACAAAGATATAAAAAAACTGTGAATATATATAAACTAATTTATATCACATCCTTAACTACATAAGCTGTAATTTGAACTTATCGTGTAGGTTCTTCATATATATGAACTACTAAAGAGCCATATGAGATACTAGCTAAATTACCTTACCTATCTCCAGGTAGCAAGCTTTCTTATTTTTTTCAGCAGAAGTTTGGTGTTATCAAATTGCTTCATTGGGTTAAATGGGCTTGATAAGCAATGAGATTAGGTAGCAGGTTTGATCCTGATACCACTCTGGTTTAAGGTTGAGTCATAACAGCTATAAAACATAGTTTGGTTATTATAAATCATTTTCTCCCTGTCATGATCCAGCTTCGCCAGATTGTTTCATTTGCAAATCTTGCAACTCAAAAAGGTACTTACTTGATGCGAGCTCAGTGAAGCCTCACTTAATTTTTGCAATGTTAAACACATGAATTGTAGGATTATAGTTTATCAGATAGTAAAATTCTGTCTAATGGTTGCAAATGAGCTTCAACGCCAAACCATAGTGTTAACATTAATGTGCATAAAAATTCGCTCTATGCTTGGTATTAAGCTTACCAGAAACTAAAAGTGCCCACATAATTGTTTCTAAAAGACTTGATGCATTTTGTGGCTAGTTCAGACTTTAAATTAAAGATTCTTTCAAACCTTGTGATTTTGCTTTTTAGCTTCACAAAGACCTTTATCATGTTTATAAAATGTAGCGGCCTTTTGTCCATTAAATTAAATCAAGGCCATGTGTTTTGCCTCCCTCCTGAGTATCTAACGTCCAAATGTCCACAAGCCACTAGGGTGCTGTCCACAACTGCCTCTGTTGAGTCCACCATGCCTGCCAGCCATTTCGCTGATGCATCTCGTCTGCCTTCCCCCTTTATAGTGTCTTAGAAGTACCAACTTCTATTGTGTCTGATGCGCCTGCCTCTGGTGTGTCATGGCAACGGATAATCATAAAAAGATTGACCTGCCAGTCTAGATGTATAGACGTCCAGATACAGACAAAAATACCAAATGTATAGCTGACCACAGAATTTTTTGTTTATTTGAGGGGGGAATGGCTGAAGGCTGAAGATTCACCACAAATGTTATAAACAACCCTACACGTAACCATCAGGTGGTGGCAGTTAATGCAGAAGATCTAATAGAAGCAGCTTTTCTAAGAAAAGACTGCATAGTGGGTAAAATTCTTGAAACAGGAAATGGGAAACTAGTGAAATTACCTCATAACTTGAAGATGGAAGGAGAGAACCTCGGCAGCAGGTAAAACTGTAATGTTTTAAAGCATTCATAAAAAAGATAAACCCAAATGGGCCCCATAACGGTATCCCACTAAAGCAAGGAAGGCAGAAGCGTGGTTATAATAACCACTATAGCCCAGTCATAGTGAAGACCAGAGTACATGTCAGTTTAATAAGTATTGTAGCTTGCTTATTAATAAAAATACTTCTAATTATTTATTTTTGAGGTTATTTATTTATATGAAACCCTAAGTAAAAGAAATGATTGACAACAGAACCTGTTGGGGTCTGCTGTTTTAGAAGCTAGATGGTTGGGGAATAGCTTGAGTTTGCATGAACGTCCAGGAATCCTTTTACACCCTATTTTAGTGGATGGCACATTATGCCATTTTTAATGCCAACGCATATAACCTGACCAGTTGTATCACTAATAAAAATTCTACAAAAATATATATAGCGCGATTTCGCCTTTCAAAGTGGCAATGATTTATTTGATTGACCATGGGTTGCGCCCACAATCAGGGAAGTTAGGAGCACTTCAATTGCAAAAACATGGGTTTGGCGCGCCCAAACCTACAAGGGGTGTGCTTGACTTCATTAGCTGCAGGATAAGGAGTTTGGCAGGAGGTTCCGCGCTCAAATTCAATTTAAACAATTTGATATTGTTTAATATCAATTCAGACCACGGTGAGACTTGGACAACAATATTATTATATGCTGGCATGGGGGAACGTGGCGACATGCCTTTTAGCAATGAATCCTACCCATCACCACCTCCATAAACGTCTATTGGATTCTTTTACCAACTCTTTAGTGGTAGGAAGAAGATGCAAAAGGGAAGCTTTCAGGGGGTAGGCTGTCACCATCCTCTTATCTATAAGATGGGCCAGATCGCCATGGTGGTGAATGGAAAAATCCTTTTTTGCCCCCTTATTGGTTCTGGAGGGGAATTCTCCCATTTGAGATGCAGGGGGCTCTTCCCAGGACTTGCATGGTGTTCCGCTGCATGTGCTATCTTTTGCACACACTGCCTCTGTCTTCTGTCAAGAATGCAGCACCCCCTCCAACTTCCCTCCCTTTAACTATCCCCACTGAAACTACTCTGTAGCCAATTCTGTTACTGCCATCCAGTGTGCCACAGTGCCCCAGACATCTCTGATGCCTGCAAACAATTCATATTACAGGGGGTGATGTCAAAATCTCATTTTGTCAAATTGTGGTCTTTGCAATTTTTATTTAACCGAGGTAAGCCAACCAGGGGACAAACATTACCAAATATATGTGAAACTAGGAGAATAACTAACAAATATAAAAATTGGGCACCCCAGGGTACTCAAGTTACCCCTGATGCCAGCGGGACTGCCAGGTATGGGGGGGTTGGTGCACTACTCTAAGGGGGTTTCCCCTGCTATGGAGAAGGTGTGCAGGAAAGGGTCTGTGTGGAGGAACCAGAGTGGAAACCATGATTCTATGAGCGCTTTTTGACTTGGTCTCATATATCCATAGAGCCAGGCTTGGAAGTGCTCTAGTAAGTGGACATGGAATCTGTTAATAATCCCATGAATGGTTGGGACCGTGCCCTTGAACGCATCTAATGCAATTGTGTGGATTGTCCACATTGCAATGGGTATTATTAGGAAGCGGAGGGTAGATGGGATTGGTAACTCAATTTGGAGTGCGAAGATACTTTTTGATATTGAGAATTCGTGTTCGTTTTAATTCTTGAGCAGGCGTGCGACTTCCTGCCATATAGCTTTGGTTGGGGGGCATTTTTCTAGACGGTGATGTAGGGATCCCTCCCCTCCACATACTGCACATGTTTAGTGAAGGGAATTGGAGCGGTCCGCCATCCTATAGGTCCTTCTCAGAAAGCGCCAGGAGTTGGCTCTTACCCTCGGCGGTAGGAGTGGGTGGTGCGTCATTTTCCACATTGCTTTCTGTGTGGTTAAATCATAGGGAATGTCCAGAATATCTAGGTATTCTTTCCTAGCTATGCTTGGGGTTGTTGCGAGCATATCCCTCTGGGGGTGGTTTTCTGGGTTTCTTAATCTGAATTGGGGGCTGGGTCGTCCCCTTCCCTGTATAGTACCCGTGTTCTCTATGGTCCATCCCATACAGCGGATAGTTTGGAGGATATGTTTGAAATGAGGGGAGGTTCCATGCGGACCTGTTGCAGTAGGGTGCTTGGCAAGGTATGAAAGTATTCTGGGTGGACTATGTGGGTTGGTTAATTTGAGCGCCTGTGTAAAGTTAGTCCTTGCTGCTCTGGACCAATGTTGTTGTGGGAGGTCTGGAGCAAGGATTTCCTTTATCCAGGTACCTAGGATGTGATTGGCATGGCTCTAAAAATCTATTAGTCCCATGCCTCCGCTTGAGCGTGGGCCAAATAGTGTTTCCATCTGTATAGGAGGGTGAGAGCCAGGCCACAGCCAGCCCTGGAACAGCGTGCGAATTGAGGTTATAAAGGTAGGTGAGAAGGCTATCGCATGGGCCTGGTACCACAGTATTGGGAGGATGAGCGAGTTAGCAACTGTAACTCGTCCTATTAGTCCTGGGGTTCTCCCCTTGAGGGAGGCTACGCGTTTGGATACCCGTTGTAACGGGTTACTTTCCATTGTCTCATTAGCATATCCCCCTGATTCTATCCAGATTTCAAGGTGTCAAACAGGAGTGGTGGTGGGAGGTGTTGCAAAAGGTAAAATAATTGGGTTTTTTTTCGAGTGTTGGTGTGAGGTTCTGATGTTGTGGCCCAATTGTTTGTGTATTTGCCTAAGAGGATGATTTCTATCTTTCTTTTGTTGAGCGATGCATTGCTCACCTTGGAGTATTCCTCTAGAGTGCATTCCAGCTGTTGGGCATCTTCATTGTTTGCATACCTGCTACGAAGTCATCCGCAAAGGCCAGTATCTTGACTGTTGGTTGTCCTTGTGCGGTTATCCCCATGAGACGTGAGTCAGTTACTCGGAGGAGCAAGTCAAAGCTGAAATTATATAGCTGTGGGCTGAAGGGATCCCCTTGTTTGAGCCCTCTGTGTGGTTTAATCTTGTTTGTTAGGAATCCAGGGCTGCATACAGCCATGGTTGCAGATTCTGTTAGGAGCATCGCCCATTTTATGAATCTTGGTGGAAGTTTGAAGG
>JAKSZP010013764.1:0-48962 GCA_022478985.1 Massospora cicadina
CCGCTCAGTTGTCACTGCAGCACGGCTCTGGCGCGCAAACCCCTCCCTTTCTTGATGCCGCCTCCCTCCCCTTCCCTCGCCTCAGGCTCTTAGGAGCCCAGGCGTAATTCAATAAACATCGATGAATCCCCCCCTTGGGTTGGGACCATCTAGTACTAAAAAAAAAGCATGGCAAATGCAACTAACTCCCCAGGATTAGTTTATGCCAAAAACCAGGTGATCAATGCCAACCTCAGGGAGCATGAATCAACACTAAGAACAGTGGCATCAGGGATATTCCCTACTGAACCTCAAATAAGTGAAGGGATTGGGGCCTTACAGAGGAAAAAACTTTTTTGAAAAAAAAACAAAAAACTATGATAAAGTTTTGGTTGAATAAGATATCAGATATGATTTGACCAGTGGAAGCCAAGGGCCCAATTCATTTGGGCAACAGCAAAATTTTTTTTGCAAAAAAGATGGAGAAAATATCTGATGATGCTCAAAACAATCATCCAAAAATATGTTGGAGACCAGTTATAACAATGATCAGTCAGTGGGGAGAATGGTACCTGACCACGGTCAAACAAGCAAACTGAGCAAACTGTCAGGCATAATCCCTGAAGAACCATTGGGTGCAATCCCTAACAAATCTAAGTTAGCAGCGGGGGCAAAATAAGTCCAGAATTGATCGATGAATCAGAGCAAACTGTCAGGGATAATCCCTGACCAACCATTGGGCACAATCCCTGACAAAACTAAGTTGACAGTGGGAGCAAAATAAGCCCAAGATCAATTGGCAAATCAGAGAAAACTGTAGGGGATGATCCCCATTGGGGATGAAGGAGCATTGGACACATAATCTAAAGGAATGGACACCCTCATAGGTTCATTGAAAAAAGTAAAAATACTACTGGAAGGGGAAGAAACCCCAACAGCTGTCAAGTCAACAACCAGAGCCCTGGTGAAGTACACCCCCATCCAGAAGGACATGTTAGCCCACCTCAGAGTGTCTTCATGCAAAATAAAGCAATGGGAGACCCTACAGTTCCTATATTCAATTGCAACACTATATATCTCCAAAAACATTATGCTGGCCATCTCAGCCATTTGGCACAAACACAAGTTTTCCGCTGGGGCAGCCAAACAATGGCTCAACACCCAATATTATCACTCAAGATGGTGAAACTCTTCAAGGAGTCATGGATCCAAACTGAAGATGCCCTTGAATAGATGAAACTCCCCCTGTAAAAGAAAAGTGATCGAAGCCACAGTTTGAGTAGACTTGAAGCTGGCGGATGCAAAGGCCTGGATGGAAGTTGGTATTGATCTCCTTAATACATGGAATACTATAAGGCTGGAGTATCAGTGAAATTCGCCCAAGCCGTTGGGAGCTCAGGACTCACCTCAACAGAATTATCTGACTACACGAAATGTTTCCCAAACATTTTGACCGCCCTCAAATAAGCCCAACATACCATTCCAGTTGACACCACGCTGGGATGGTATAACACACACTTTCTCCCCAGAGGAGGCATTGCCATGGATTGCGGCCATGTTCAAGGCCATTGAGGCCCTACACTGGTCATACACTTAAATCCCGCTGCCCCCCACATCTGACCTAATGAAGGCAGGCTGGATGAAGGAGAAGGTGGTGGAGTGGGGACCCTTCCAGGATTGGTCACTGGAAGAGGCCATTAATGGTCCACCAACAGATTCACACCACCGGAAAAGAAATAATGGTTTCACTCAGGAGGCAGTATTGACCAAGTTTATGAATGGGCATATCTGGAAGTCATGAAACCCATCCAAAAAACCCTCTGAGGGTGACCTTTCCCCATTGAGAAATGGAAACTCTGGCACAACGCTGCCACACTAACTGAAGCCGCAGACTGGGAAGCAGCGGGGTTCACCACAGAGTTAGCCCAACCATGGATGGAACACAAGATTTCATCACAAGTGGCAACAGCAATGTAAGGGGTCATGACCCCAGACCTGGGCTGAGAATGGCTCAAAGTGGGGACCTTAATTGAAATTATCTAGGATTGAAAGCAATCCTTCCTGGAACTGACGGTAGCTGCCCCATATGCTACCAAAGATTTCGCCCCTTCCAAAACCTTTCAGCGGTTCAAGGTGGGAGTTCCAGATGCCATGGCATTAATATTCACAGATGGTGGGTGGAACAGCGTTACAGTAAGGGACTGGTGCCAGCATAGTTCAATTATGCTTGAGGCCCTCCAGAAAACCTGCACCCAACATGCGGCCCAGAATCTACCCTCAAATGGTATCAACTGGGATTTTTGCCAAAGGATGCTGCAAGTGGCAAAGCCTTGAAATTGGAGCGCAAATAGCTAGGAGCATTAATCATCACAGTATCAGCATATTCCAGATAGAAGCGTTCCTTAATCAGGGATTTAGCCTTGATGAGTTGGTAAGCTGGATAATGAAGGGGAAAACCCCGCCAAAGTACCAAAGCCTAGCATGAAATCAAAGTCTTACAGTGCTGTGGCAGCCCATACTGATGATAACACATGGAATGGGGCTAGAAGCCATATCAAATACATCCACCAACTAATCAGCAGAAGCTAAAATTTCCAAGCGCCTAAGTCATATCTAAAGGACCCAATCTGAATCCACCTGCAGCCAGTGGATGAGGAGGAGTGGTCTAACCTGATAATGGCGATTTATCAGGAGCTTTATGAGGTGCTAGCAGGAGGGAACTTCGATCACCACTGTGCCCAAATGGGGCTGTATATATCATGATCCCAGGCGAATTGGACCATAAAAACTCCTCAAGATTGGAATCAAGTATAAGGGAGTCTATCTGCAAATGGAACTGACTAGATATGCTAATCAAACTGCATGGTGGATGTCATTCCAAAACCTCCCAACTGATCAAGAGAGGGAATAGGTGCACAAATTGATCCATACTGGACTATTGTACTATGGGAAAGTATGAGAATTTTGGCAATCTGGTGGTGATTACATCACAAAGTGCCTTCACCCCCAAACAGTCAAAGCACTATATGAACCAGCCCCATGGATGAAGCCGATTAAAATTGCCTTACCTTGATTCATCCGCCTGCCTAGCCTAAGCAGAGTTGTGTATGTTGAACAGGAAGACGCAAATCAAATATGCTGGTTCTGTTACCAGACTGGCCATACAATGGCCCAATGCCACTAACGCAAAGGAAAGACCCCTCAAGAGTACAAATATGACCCCATTGGAAGGATCACAAAGGTCAGGGCCAAAACATTCCTTCAAACAAAAGCCAAAGAATGGATACTGCAGAACCTAACAGAGGTCATGGACATGAAACATCAACAGCAAGAGTTGGACCTCGCCCATAGGGAAGCATGTGAATGAGAAGTGGCCAAGTGACCTGAAGTGGATGATGAGCCCTTCATCAACTTAAAACTTCAAATTGTACAAAATGGATGAAGGAATGAGCCCTGAACTGACAGCGCCACACCCATCCCAAGTGAAATGGATGATCTGTGAGGAAGAAAGATGGCAGATGGCAAACCTGAAAAAACCCCCAAGAAGGGATGGGCAACACAAGATGCCAATAAATTGATTCCTAAGCCTGACAAGTTGAAAGTGAATTCAAAGTCAACTAAGAAATTATCAGCAAACAAACCTGAGGAGACTAGTAAACAAACAAATTGAATCAATGCTCTTGGCAAATTTGGCCAATCAGGCTCCAACCCAAAAGGCCAGATCCATCAAAAAATCAAATGAGGGGCAGAAACCTGATCGATGGATGAGGGGGAATCCGCTGCTCCACCAGTAGGGACTATGAAGCACCTGGAGCTGATAATTAAACTGTCCCCGTTGTCCATCAGTAGGGAAACAGGGATGGTAACTGAATTCACAGTGCACATAATTCCCGGTAAGGCAATCCCAGTTCCGTCAAACTGACCCTGAAGGTCGACCAATACCCCCGCCCACCCTCAGCATTGCTGACCACCAACAAGCAAACCTCCATCCACAACTCAATTCACAACCCTGAAAATACCAATTCTCATACCCATGGGTTGGGCAGCCGGAAATGAGGACTGCAACCACAAATGCTTGGGGGATGGTGAGCATACAAATGAGAAGGCGGAAGTTACACCATTTCAAAACAAACAATAATATAGACATAATTTTAATATCAGAAATGCAAGCAGGTTGCCAAAAGGAAATGGTCTCAGCTCAACCTATGATGCAAAGAATCATTTGGGGTACCACCAAATAGGATATCATGCATTCTGGATGGATCATGTGGTGATCGTTGTATTGAACAAGAATATAGACCTAGAAATCAGGGAGAAAACTCATGCTGGAAGGATCCTGATAATGACTGCTAAGCATAGGGAAACCACCAAGAGCCTTTGAGTGGTGGCAGACTATGCTCTGCCAAAGCCCCGCAAAAACAAATTTTTGGCAATTTTTATCATAAGTACCAGCTGAAGTGACAACAGTTATAGCAGGAGACCTAAACTGTTAGAAAAATTTGAGTTAGGATATGTTCCTGACAAGTGGAAGTCCCAACCAGAAGGCAATGAGATGCTAGAATACCTAGTCAAATCAGGGATGTGCCTCACGATTGACAAAGAGGACGATGACCCAGCCAACCTAACATGATGGACATATGACTTTGTTAGAAACCCACAGGCTGGTTTACACCTGGATTACAAACAGGTGTCATCCGACCTCAGGCTGATGATGTCCAACAGCAAAGTCAATATAAATGTTGAAAGCGACCACATGATTGTATGCATGGATATT
The DNA here is from genome assembly GCA_022478985.1 of Massospora cicadina. NCBI lineage: Eukaryota > Fungi > Entomophthoromycota > Entomophthoromycetes > Entomophthorales > Entomophthoraceae > Massospora > Massospora cicadina. The sequence continues at coordinate 4,754 of JAKSZP010013764.1, forward strand.
GATCTGGAAGAACCCCCAAGGAACTGCGAATGGCAACTGGCACCAGCCACGCTGAGGGATGGGGAATGACGCTGAACAATTGAAGCCATACTGGATTGACTGGTCACATATCTGAATCATCACCTGGAGATAGACCATCTGGAATGTTGGATCAGGATTAAGAAAAAGATGAAGCACATTGGTATGATGTTCAAAAAAGTGACTACCTAAAAGTGAACTGCCACCGTGAAACAGCTAAAAACTGCACTGGAGAGGTTGAAGCTCAATTGACATGACAGCGATGAATGGTGGAGTGAGTACTGAACAACACACAAATGATATTGGGCCTTAATGGCAAAACAGGATTTGGAGCAATGGATCAATGTAACCTACCAATATCAGAGCTTAGTGGGGACAATGGCCAAAGAGGGCCTGGCGCACCACAAGGAAATCTGAACCAAGGCTAGGATATGGGAAGTAGAGATGGTGGAAGGGGAAGTATCAACAGACCCAGAAACAATCATGTGTGAGATCAAACGCTTCTACAGCAAATTATCCACCAACGAGTAATAAGAAAATTGGTGAAAGATGCCCTAATTGACCTGGCCAAGCTGGCACTAGGGGCTGTACACTGGAAGATGTCACTAACCTATCTGCTGAAATTTTGATCGATGAAGTTAAGTGGGTGCTAAAAGAATTGCTGAGAATGAAAGCACTGGGACCTGACAACATGTGTGCAGAGGTGTACAGTGCATTCCATGACCGCATCACACTGGAACTAAAATCCCTATTTAATCTCTGTTTGCAAAATGGACAGCAAATCCTGGGAGGTCAGGAGATTTAAATTGTACTCTTGTACAAAAAGGGTCAATGCTAAATATGGAACTGGCGCCCAATCACACTATCCAATGTTGATTATAATCTGCTGACATGCATATTATCAAATCATCTTATGGCAACAGAATCGCACATGCTCCATAAGGCCCAAAACAGGTTCATCAAGAGCTGGAGTATTTGGGATAGCATTGATGTGGTCCAAAACGCAAACCAAGATGTGTGGGAACTGAGCAGGGATATATATAATGTTCCTTGACATGGAAAAGGCCTACAATCGGGTAGCATGGTCATTCCTACATGAGGCGTTGAAGGTGGTTGGTATCACCAAAACTTTAGGTCATGGATATCAACACTGTACTCAGGCCTGGTAACCAAGGTGATTGTTGCAGATAGTGTAACCAATGACATACTGGTCATTCAGGGTCTCTGACAAGGCGATTCTATATCAACAATTCTGTTAAATTTTGCAGCTAACATCATATTGGTGGTCATGTATGCATAAATCCAGAACCTAGTCCACCCCAACCAAATGTGCTAAAAATGTTGGCCTTTGCCGATGACATGGTGGTAGGTATTAGCTTGCCAACTGACCACAGGGCACCAAGGAGCTACTGGATCTAAACTGGTTAGTGTCAAACGCAAAGATAAACTTGGCAAAAACCTCTGTAATGAGGATTTGCATCCCGAACTTCAGCCCACTGACTGACACAACACTGATCATGAACTCCCAGATGATCTGATACCTCAGGATACTTTTTAATGATAAGGGGCCAGCAGTACTGGAAATGGAGCAAGAGGTATTATTGAGTTTATCAGTTCAGATGGCATTCTGGAAAAATTCCAGATTATTCCTCAAGGAGAAAATGCTGTCAATCAATGAATTCATATTTTCAAAATTGCGGTATATTGTACATGTGCTGCCAATGAGACTGAAACTAGAGAAAAAAATCAGGACAATGCATGGACCTTCCTATGGTTTAAGGTGAAAGCGGCACCAATAGCACTAGAAACTCTGTCCAAAACAAAGTCCAAAGGAGGCATGGGCCTTCTGGAATTTGAATTCCACGCTCAGTGAATATGAATGAAGTCATTCTTTAAACTGACGCAAATGCACATGTGCTATCTGACCCTATCTTGGAGCGTGAACTGGGGTAGAGATCAGGGCCTTCAGGAGTCAGTCTCACCCAGCTCACTATGTGAATGGATGGTGAGCCAACCACGATTACCCTCCCAAATAGTCACATCACATTATTGCAACTATGCAATTGGTTAGTGCACCTGGTTGGCTGATCATTCAAACTAGCAGATCAGGATGCTGACTAAATACACAGGGATATTGAGGCCTATAATTACGCAATGATTTACGTGATGAATTGGGAAGAATGATATTGAATTGTATACAAATATGCCACCAAGTCAATCAAAATCAGCTATAAATTGACCCAGATTGAATATAAAGATCCTCTACCAAAACCCAGGTGCAACCCACCTGCACGACCACAAATCTTGAACTACTGGGCAACTAAAGGCCATGACACCAACTACCAAATGAAAGAGTTGATCTCAGGCCTGAACTCCTGAATGGTGATGGCCAAGCAACAGTCAGTAACCTGGCAGATCCTCACCGTGCATTTAAATCTGGTAAGCACAGTGGACCAAATTACCCGCATAAGGAGTGCCCTGTATGTGCTGAACCAGAAGTAGATATCTCTCACCAATATTATGAATGTGTCGTGTTCAAAAAATATTGGTCCATGATGCTACATCCTGTTGGGTGAACAATTGCCAATGGAAATGCATCCATTGCAGAACTTTTTTTTGCAAAAACCCTGCAATCATCCCCATCCAATCACAAGCCTTCATCTACCATTATTGTGTATGGGTGATACAATCAGCTCTTGTTGCCAAGAGTTTGGCCAATGAGCCCCCCATCAAAAGGTTTGGTGTTGCAGACCATTCAGATTATCTCCAATCAGCTCCAACAGATCACAAAACTTTTGCACCTAAACCCCAGGTGTTACAAAGCAGTGCGTTTGGCTTTCCCCACTGAATTTCTTGCCATACACATTGAAGCAACAAATCAATTAAAGATTGAATGGCCTGTAAGCCTGCCAATGCTAGAGCTGTGGCTAGTGATGGCAATCACCAATTAGCAATGGTTGGGGTGCTAGGTTGCAGCCCAAATTCCCAGTCCTTTTTCCTTGGCTGAATCGCCTGTGTTCAACCCTCTCCTCTTAATTTCCTTTTATTTTTTTTTAATAAAGTATGGAGTTTTTAAAAAAGTTACCCTGGAAGGTAAAACTGCATCTACCCTAGTGCAGGTTTTGAGTTCAAAACATGTACTGGCTAGAAAAATTCTCAGTGTGGTATATTTGTCCCAAGGTCAACCTACCTCAAAGATTTTTTTATATAAATAGTTTAAATGATAAAAAGTAATTAAATAAAAGTGATTGTGCCAGAATTAAACAACCAACCTTTATAAATTTTAAGTTTAGAGCTAAAAGCTGAGCTGATTATGCTAGAGGAGGTATTTGTAAAATCAATTGGGTTTTTTATAAACTCCATACTTTACTTAAAAATCAAAAGGATAGTAAGAGAGGGGAGGGCAAAACATAGGCGCTTTGGCCAAGGATAAAGGACTGGGAATTTGGGCTTCTAGAAGCCTAGCACCTCCGACCATTGCTGATTGGCACTTGTCATCGCTAGCCACAGTTCTAGCATTGGTAGGCTTACAGGCCATTTTATCTTTAGATGATTCATTGCTTCATTACATACAATGAGTGATCCAGTGGGGAAAGCTAAACACGTGGCTTTTTAACACCCAGGGATTAGGCGCAAGGAATTTTGTGATCTTTCAGAGCTGGAGATAGTCAAATGGTCTTCAACACCAAGACTTTGTGATGGGGGTGCTCATTGGCCAAACTCTTGGCCATGAGAGCTGAGTGTATCATTCATACACAATAATTGTAGATGAAGGCTCATAATTGGATCAGAGATGATCGCAGGGTTTTTGTAAAAAAAGGTCCTGTGATGGATACATTTCTGTTAAGAATTGTTTGCTCAATAGGATGTAGCGCAACATGGACCAATATTTTTTGAACACAGCACATTCATAATATTGGTGAGCAATATATGTTTCTGGTTTGGCGCATATGGGGCACTCCTTGTAAGGGTAATCTGGTCTGCTATGCTTACCAGATTTGATTGCATGGTGTATGATCTACCAGGTTGTCAACTGCTGTTTGGCCGTTACCAGTTGGGAGGTAAGGCCTGAGGTCAACTCCTTTGTTTGGTAATTGGTGTCATGGCCTTCAGTTGCCCAGTCATTCAAGATTTGTGGTCGAGCAGGTGAGTTGCATCCAGAGTTCTGAAGTGAATCCCCATACTCAATCTGGGTCAATTTGTAGCTGATTTTGATTGACTTGGTGGTATATTCTTGGGTGATTCGATTTCATTCTTTCCAATTTGTCACCGAAATCATTGTGGAATTACAGGCCTTGACATCCCTGTGGATGTGTTTAGCATCCAGATCCACTCATTCGAATGACCAGCTGCCCAGGTGCACTTCCTGATTGCACAGTCACCAGTAATATGTAGTGCCTTTTTGGGAGGGCATTCATGGGTGGTTTGTTATCCATTTTTGTAGTGAGCGGGGTGAGACTGGTTCCTGAAGGCCCTGAACTCTAGCCCAGTTCACATTACAAGCTAGAGTCAGGCAGTGCATGTGCATTTGCATCAATCTAAGGAATGAGTTCTCCAAGATCTGCCAAGTGAGGGATTCAAAATTCAGGAGGCCCATGCCTCCTCTGTTCTTCAGTTTGGACAAAGCTTCTAGTGCTATAGGTGCCACTTTAGCCTTGAACCATAGAAAATTATGGAGCATTGTCCTGATTTTTTCTATAGGTTTGAGCTTATTGGTAGCACATGGGCAACAGACCACAATTTCAAAAAGATGAATATGTTGATTACCAACACTTTCTCCTTAAGGCATAGCCTTGCATTTTTCAGCATGCATTTAGACTGATAGACTTGATAATACCTCTTGCTCAGTTTCCAGTACCGCTGGTCCCTTATTTTTAAAGAGTATCCTGAGGTATTGGATCATCTGGGAGTTCATGATCAGTGTTGTGTCAATCGGTGGGCTGAAGTTCAGGATGCTGATCCTCATAATGGAGGTTTTTTAAGTTAATTTTTGTATTTGATGCTAACTGGTTTAGATCCAGTAGCTCTTCGGTGCCCTGTAGGTCAGTCAACAAGATAATACCTACTACCATGTCATAAGCAAAGGACAGCATTCTCAGCGGCATTTGGTTGTGGTGGATTAGGACCCAGAGTTTCATGTTCACCACCAATAAAATGTTAGCTGCAAACTTGAGCAAAATTGGCAACATAGGATTACCTTGTCAGAGACCTTTTCAACCAGAATATCATTGGTTACGCTATCTGTGACAATCACCTTGGTTATCAGGCCTGAGTACAGTGTTTTTATCCACAATCTAAAGAATTTGGGGATACCAACCGCCTTAATGCCTTGTGTAGGAATGGCCACGCTATTCAGTCATTGGCCTTTTCTATGTTGAGGAACATGAGATATCCTTTCTCAGTTTCCCGTGCACCTTGGAGTACGTTTTGGACTGCTCCAAGGCTGTCCCAAATACTTTGGCACTTGATGAACCCGTTTTGGGCCTTATGGAGCGTGCACAGTGCCGTTGCCATCAGCAATTTGATATTATGTGCACGAGCAGCTTATAATCAGTGTTAGATAGTGTGATCAGTCTCCAGTTCCATAGTTGGTGTTGGAGTCTTTTTTTGTACAAGAGTACAGTTTGGTTCTTCTGGCCTTCTGGGATTTGCTGTCCATTTTGCAAATAGTGATTAAATACTGCTTTAAGTCCTGGTGTGATGCAGTCTCAGAATGCAATGTATATCACCGCACACATGTTGGGGCCTGGTGCCTTCTTTCATGGTGACTCTTTTGGAGTCTGCTTAACTTCATCAATAGAGATTCTAGCGGATAAGTTAGCAACATCTTCCAGCGTACAGCCCCTAGTGCCAGCTTGGCTAGATCAAATAGGGCATTTGTCACAAATTTGCTCATTTCTAGTTGATGGAATAGCTCACTGTAGAAGCGTTTGATCTCATGCTTGATCGTTTTTGGGTCCATTTTTACTTCCCCTTCTGCCATCTCTACTCCCCGTATCCTAGCCTTAGTTTGGATTTCCTTGAGGTGCACCAGGCCCTCTTTAGTTTTTGTCCCCACTAAGCTCTGATATTGGTAGGTTACGTTGATCCATTGCTCCAAATCCTGTTTTGACATTAAGGCCCAATATCATTTGTGTGTTGTTCAGTACTCACTCCACCATTCATCGGTGTCATGTCAATTGAGCTTCAACCTCTCCAGTGCAGTTTTCAGCTGTTTCACGGTGGCAGTTCACTTGTAGGTAGTCATTTTTTTGAACATCATACCAATGTGCTTCATATTCTCTTTGATCTGGATCCATTGTTCCAGAGGGTCTATCTCTGGGTGATGATCAAGATATGTGACCGTCAATCCAGTATGGCTTCAATTGTTCAGCGTCATTCCCCATCCCTCAGCGTGGCTGGTGCCAGTTGCCATTCGCAGTTCCTTGGAGGTTCATCCAGATCAATATCCACATGGACAATCATGTGGTTGCTTTCAGCATTTATATTGACTTTATTGTTGGACATCAGCAGCTTGAGGTCAGACAACACCAGAATATAGTCCAGGCATGAACCAGCCTGTGGGGTTCTGGCAGAGTCATATTTCCATCGCATTAGGCTGGTTGGGTAATGATCCTCCTCGTCAATTGTGAGGCACATCCCTGATTTGACTAGGTATTCTAGCATCTCTTTGGCATTCTAGTTGTGATTTCTACTTGTTGGGAACATATCCCAACTCTCATTTGTCCAACAATTTTTATATCTCCTGCTATAACTGTCATTGCTTCAGATGGTACTTCCAATAAAAAATCCCAACATATTTGGTTTTTGTGGGGCTTCAGCGGAGCATAGACTTCCACCACTCAAAGGCTCTTGCCAGTTTCCTAAGCATAGCAGTCGCAATCAGGCTCCTTCCAGAGTGAGTTTTCTCTCCAAATTCCAGATCTATGTTCTTGTTAAAAGTGACAATTGTCACATGATCCGTCCAGAGGGTTTGAAGGCCTATTTGGTTGGACCACAGGTGGCTCATCACATTGCAGATTGAGCTCAGCACCATTTCCTTTTGGCTACCTGCTTGCATTTCCAATACTAAAATTATGTCTATATTATTGTTCATTTTAAAAATTGTGTATATTCCATCTTCTTGTTTGTATGCTTGCATCCCCTAAGCATTTGTGGTCACAATCCTCATTTCTGGCTGCCTGACCCACAGGTATGAGGGTTTTTATTTTCAGGGTTTGAATTGAGCCACAGATGGAAGTTTGTTTATTGGTGGTCAGTGTTGCTGAGGGTGGGCGGGGGTATTAGTTTGGCTTTCAGGGTCAGTTGGACGGAACTGGGATTATATTACTGGGCATTATGTGCACCGGGCACTCAGTTGCCATCCCTGTCTCCATATCAATGGACAATGGGGACAATTTTATTACCAGCTCTGGGTGTTCCTTGGATCCTACTGGCATCACGTCAGGTTCCCCCTCATCTGTCAATCAGCTTCAAGCCCCTTCATTCAATTTTTATCAGATATGGATCTTTTGGTTGGTTTTCAATTGGGCAATTTTCCAATTTCATCAATTCTAGTATTTGGTTACCAGTCCCCTTAAGTTTGTTTGTTAATTATTTCTGAGTTTACTTTGTATTAACTTTTGACTTGTCAGACTATGATTTTGATTTATTGGCATCTTGTGTTGCCCAGCCCTTCTTGGGGAGATTTTTTAGGTTCGCCTTCTTCCATCATTATTCCTCACAGATCATTCATTCCTCTTGGGATGGGTGTGGCGCTGTCAGTTCAGGACTCATTCCCTTGTCCATTTTGTATGATTTGAGGTTTGGGTTGATGAAGGGCTCATCATCCGCTTCAGGTCGCTTAGCTGCTTCTCGTTCCCATGCTTCCCTATGGGTGAGGTCCAACTCTTGCAGGTGGCGTTTCATGTCCATGACATCCGTCAGGTTCTGCAGGATCCATTCTTTGGCTTTCTATCAAAGGAATGTTTTGGACCCAACCTTTGTGACTCCTATGACAGGGTTGAATTCATACTCTCAAGGGGTCTTTCCCTTGCAATGGTGGCATTGAGCCATTGTATGGCCGGTCTGGTAGCAAAACTGGCATACTTGCTTTGTATCTTCTTGCTTGACGTACACTACTCTGCTTAGGCCTGGCAGTTGGATGAATCGAGGTAAGGTGATGTTATTTGGCTTCATCCATGGTGCAGTTCATATAGCACTTTGACTGTTCAGGGGCAAAGGCACTTTGCATTGTAATCGCCACCAGCTTGCCAAAATTCTTGTACTTCCCCATAGTACAATAGTCCATTCCAGATCATTTTGTGCACCCATCACCTCTCTTGATTGGTTTGAGGGTTTGGAATTTCACTCACCATGCTATTTGGTTAGCGTACCTAGTCAGTTTTATTTGCAGATAGACTCCTTATACTTGATTCCAATCTCGAGGAATGTTTACAGTCCAATTTTCCTGGGATCGTGATATCAATATAGCCCCATTTGGGTACCCAGTGATGGTTGAAGTCCCCTCCTGCTAGCACCTCGTCAAGCTCCTGATAAATCAACATTATAAGGTTGGACCACTCCTCCTCCACCAGCTGCAGGTGGATTTGGATTACATCCTTTAGATAAGACTTAGGTGTTTAGAATTCTGCAAAGCCTCCACTGATCAGTTGGTGGATAAATTTGATATGGCTTCTGGTCCTGTTCCATGTGGTATCATCAAAATGGGCTGCTGATGAACTGTACGACTTGGATTTTGTGCTAGGCTTAGGTATTTCAGCTGGGGGTTTCCCCTTTATTATCCAGCTTAGTAACCTTTGAGGCTAAATCCCTGATTGAGGAACGCTTCAATATGGTTTATGCTGATACTGTGGTAATTAATGCTTCTAGCCATTTGCACTCCTATCTCCAGGCTTTGCCACTTGAGGGAATCCGTCAGGGAAAAGTCCAGTCAGTACCATTTGAGAAAGATTCTGGGCCACACGTTGGGTGCATGTATTTCTGGAGGGCTTCCAGCATAATCAAACTACGCTGGCACCAGCCCCAAAAGTAACGCTGTTCCACCGCTGTCTGTGAAGGTTCATGTCATATTGGCTGAAATTCCTGCCTTGCACCACTGAAAGGCTTTTTAAGGGGCGAAACCTTTGGCAGCATATGGGGCAGCTACCATCAGTTCTGAGAAGGATTGCTTCCAATCCCGGATGGTTTTGATTTGGATCCCTGCCTTGATCCATTCTCAGCCCAGGTCTGGGGTCATGACCCCTTTCATTGCTGTTGCCACTTGTAATGAAATCTAGTGTTCCATCCATGGTTGGGCCAACACTGGGGTGAACCCCACTGCATCCCATTCTTCAGCTTCAGCTAGTGTAGTAATGTCGCGCCAGAGTTTCCATTTCTGATATGGAAAGGTCAGCCTCAGAGGGTTTCATGGATTGTTTTTGTAACTCCCAGATCCACCCATTCCCAGACTTGGTCAATACTGGCTCCCATGTGGAACCAGTATTTTATTTTCAATGGGGTCAATCTGTTGGTGGACCAGTTAATAGACTCTTCCAGAGACAAATCCTGGAAGGGTCCCCACTCCACCGCCTTCTCCTATGTACAGCCTTCCTTCATTATGTCAGATGCAGTGGCCGGCAGGATTCGACTGTATGACCAGTGTAAGGCCTCGGTGGACTTGAAACCAGCCGCAATCCATGGCAATGCCTCCTCTGGGGAGAAGGTGGTGTTATACCATTCCAGTGCGGTGTCAACTGGAATGATATGTTGGGCCCATTTGAGGGCAGTTGAAATGTTTGGAACCATTTTGCATAATCAGATTGTTCTGTTGGAGTGATATATGAGCTCCCAACAGCTTGGTAATTATCGCTGATATTCCAGCCTTATTGTACTCCATTGCATTTAGGAGGTCAATACTAGCTGCAATCCAGGCCTTTGAATCTTCCATCTTCAAGCCTACTCAAACTGCAGCTTTAATAAATTTATGCTCCAGGGGGATTTCATCCATTCAAGGGCATTTGCGGTTCAGATTCATGATTATTTGAAGAGCATCACTCTCTCAAACAATATTTGGGTGTTAAGCCATCATTGGCTGCCCTGGAGGAAAACTTGTGATCACGCCACGGGCCACAATGGCCAGCATAATGTTTTTAGAGATCCATTGTGTCGCCATTGAATATGGGAACTGTAGGGCCTCCCATTGCTTGATTTCACAAGAGGACACACTGCAGTGGGCTAATATGTCCTTCTGGATGGGGTGTACTTCATCAGGGCTCTGGTTGTTGACTTGACCGCTGTTAGGGTTTCAGCCCCTTCCAGTATTATTTTTTTGATGAACTTTCATGGGCGTTTGATCCTTTGGATTTGGTGCCTGATACTCCTTCCTCCCTGATGGGGAAGATCCCTGACAGTTCGCTCTGATTTCCTAATCAATTTTGGGCTAATTTTCCCACACTGTCAATTTGGATTTGTTGGGGATTGCGCCCAATGGTTCTTCAAGAATTATACCTGAAGGCTTTCTCAATTTGCCAGTTTGATCATGATCAGGGATTGTTCTCCCCCAACTGGTCATTGTCAGGACTGGTCCCAACATATTTTTTGGGCAATTGTTTTGAGCATCATCGGCTAGTTTCTCCATCTTGGTCAAAAACATTTTTTGTTGTTGCCCAAATGACCTAGGCCCTTGGCTTTTGCTGGTTGAATCAGATTTGGTCTCCAATCCAACCAAAATTTCATCGGATTTTTTGGTTTTTTTTTCAAATAAAGTTTTTCCCCCTGTGAGGCCCCAATCCCCTCACCTGATTGAGGTTTGGTGGGGAATATTCCCAATGCTGCTGTTCTCAGTATCACTTTGTGCTCCCCAAGGGTGGCATCTATCATCTGGTTTTGGCAGAAACTGATCCTGAGGAGCCAGTTGCATCCGCCATGCTCATCTCTGGGTGTTTGTGGTTTTTGGTCAAATTCAATCATATTTTTGTCATTTGTGTTGCTGATTCATTATCTGTTGGGCAACTATTAGTTGGGTCTTTACTGTTATTAGTTGTGTGGGGGCCTTTGTCAGTGGGAAATCATTCAGATGGTGCATCCATCTTAGTATACTTCATAATAGTTTGTATTCAGCACAATCAAGATGTCCATTTCTTTGTGTTTTGCACAGATGGGCAGAAAGATCTACTTACGCTAAGTGGCATGGCCATGGTGTACTGCTCTATAGGGACAGTACTTCACAGGCAGGCGGATGTTCTCTCTGGGATGTACTAATCACTTTTACATTATAAAATTGTGATTTGTGAGAGAAAGGTGTTTTTTATCAATTGGGTTTTTAATTCAGTTTTGATTTAGATAACTTTTAAAGAGCCAAATAACCACTAACCACTTAACAAAACATTTGAAAATTGAATCACCCAATCATTAAACTGCTAAGCTGTAACAATATAGCATATACCTTTGAGAATGTATAGAGTTTCCACTTTTTGTATGTAAAACTTTTTATTTTACTATGAAAATAATAATTTTTAAATCTATAAACCTTCTCTACATGAAAATACTTATATGTGTCAACTTTCATGATGATCAGTCAAACAGTGTCAGAGTCTATAGCTATCAAATATACAGATATATATATATACCAACATCCATTATATATATAGATACCAAAAAACTCAGCTGAAACAATATATAAATACTATTTAAATCTTATATCGTTTTAAATCTTACATATAACTTTTGATAAAATGATTATAATTTTTTTAAAAGTAGCCTATTAATAATCCCAAATTTATAAGGTATTTGCGCCAAGCTTGATGATTCTTGGTTTATGTGTTCATGAGATAGTGTGTCCCATATGTAAATACACACTTTTTTTTAAAAAAATTCACTAGTAGCATATACCTGTTTGATAACCACCCAAACTTTCCTTTATAACTTTATATCATTAAATAAAATAATAATAAGAGAGAATAGATGTAATTGTATTTTGTCCTAGTGTTATGAAACTGTTAAGATTGCAAATCCATTAATAAATATTATTCTTTCTATTGTTTCTCCCTAATCATATTTATTCATTTTTAAATAAAAAAAGGTGGGTCAATCTTGGAACAAATACCATATACTAAGATTTTGTTTCTAGACAGTACAGGTCTCAAACTTATGCTGAACAAAACCTGCACTAGAGTGGAAGCAGGAATTACCCAGCCAGATTAACCACCCTTCAATTTTTTCATTTTTATCTGTTCTTCCTTTAGACTCCCAAAATCCCTTCCCTCTGTATAATTTCTATTGATCAGGTATAACTGCCCAATTGCTAATTTGAATAAAGTTACAGAATCCTGACTACTTTCATTTTACTATTGTTTATTGGGATTTATCTTCAAGCTGCCTGTCATGATATTTTGGGCAAATGCCAAACTGCAAAAGCCCAATGATGACAACTCTACCACCAAATATTTTTGAAGTGGGTGTCTTTGAACCTCAGGTCATGGTAAATTCAGGAATCCCAAGCTCTCACAACAAATTGGTGATCTTACCAGAGATGACACCTTGGAACCTGTAATTACTGTTCCAACTGATCAATTGACCCTATTAGTAGAAAAAAAAGTGCAAAAAGTGAAGGCTCGTTGGAATTTTAAATCCAGTTGCTACCCCTGTTGTAATATAGTTTAATCTATTATTCCATTTATATTTTATTTATTTAAAACTAAGGACTTGACTCCTTGGACCTTGTTGCTGAAAATATCTGTCAAATTAAGTTATGGTAAATTGTCTCATTATTACTAGTAATTCACTGAATTAAGTTATGGTGGATTACCTTGCCCATGGGCCTACATTTATATATGTAGCTGATAGGGTATTGAGGATCAAATCTTACCACCCCACTGGCAATTTCCCTAAATCTATTCCTAGCAATTTATGAGGTATTAAAAGCATTGTAAATTAAATTCCTTTGTTATAAAATTATCTAGTTTTCCTTTTTACTGCCAGTGTAAAACAACAATCAAGGGTTTTATCCCCAACAAATCCAAGCTAATGATCACTTCCATCTTCCAGAATAACTATGCATGGCTTGGTAACTAATGTGAAGCTTATTATAATGGGAACGTAAGATTATAATGATCTTTCCTTTTCACCTAGCTAGTTTTTAGCTTCTTAAAATAAAAGACTTTGGTGGTACTCTGTTATCTTATTGCATTCAGGGGTACTGTCTACATACAGTTCCATTTTATTTATAATAAAAGTTCCAATCTGTGCAGTTGTTAATGACGCCTTAACGCAAATCACAACATTTGTTGCTCACTACAGGTGCCACTTTTGGTACACTTTCTTTTATTAAAACACAACCCTAAAAAACAATATTTAAGTGATGACATTTTAGGCGCCCTGACTTATGTTCCTTATGAAAAACCTGATTATGGGAGGGATTATCATGCCAAAGCATCATGGCTAAATTGGGTAAAGCATTTTGGTGAAAGTGAACCTGTGGAAGAAGCAGTTCCCGATGTTATAAAAATCTTCTATAAATTTGAAAGCTTTATGACGCCTGGTCCAAACTCAGGGCCAGAAAATCCAAAGCTTAACTTTTTAATTAAAATTTTTCTATCAAGCAGCATGATACAGCTGAAAAAATTGGTGGTGGAGTATCAATACTTTACTGGTGTAGTAAAGTAGCTCCACCAAGATGTTAAGCGTAACACTCATAAGCCTAGGCCAGCGTAGCCCCAAGCTAATACATTGGATTCTACTTCTGAAGATTCTATAGATAAAGTTGGAGCCCAAAAGCCCAACGTGTTAATAACTGTCCCTGTATCATCTGCTACCACCAGCCCTGCTGCAGAGGCTGCCGCTTCCATTAATTCTGAACTGGCTGTTCCTGAAGCGCCTTCTCCCTCAGTTAATTCTGTAAACTTGCCCAAATTTGATAGACACGAGTATTCATACTTTCATAAAGCTCTTTGAAAATACTATGGGAACCACTAATGACCATACTAAACTGGCCATGATGATGAATCTACTTGATTCTTATAGCCAAGAGTTATTGTTGCAAAAAAATACTAAAGCTAGTATGACTTATCTCACCATTAAGAAAAATAATTATCAATTAGTTTGAAGGAGCTGAGATAATGTTAGGCTGAAAAACTGCTATTTTTACTATTAACTTTAAACAAGGAAATTTTTAACCTTCACTGATCACTTTCACTATAAAGCTCAATTAAATTTAAATTTATTGCGGGGAAGGCTGACCATGGGATGGACACTTCTGAAATTGACTCAACTGAGACAACACTTAGTAACAGGGAGGCACACCAGAGAAGCGATGCTATCTCTTGTTGCCAGTGGGAACGCCACTTATGGGGAAGGGGAGGGAACGCGTGAAGGGGCCGTAGCCACAATTGAACACATGTGGAGGAAGGGGTCTGATTTGATGAACCAAACTGAGAACCAGGAGGATACCAGCTGTCGGCGGCACAGTGGGAGATATCCAAACATCCATGCTTGAAAGTGGTCCACCAAATGAGACTGGAATCTGTGGACAGCTTCTGGGAGGGTGGGGATGGAGCCTGCGATGGCATCCAAGACAATCGTGTGGATGGTCCACATGGCGATTGCAACCACCAGAGCATGGAGGGAGGGTGGAAGGGGGAGGCCATTGATAAAGCAAACATATCTCTTGACAGACTGAAGGGATGTGTTTGATTCTGGCCCAGTAAACGTTGAACTTCGCGCCATATCACTTTAGAGGTAGGATACTTCTCCAGGCTGTGGAACAGCGTTCCATACTGGCCACACACGACGCAGGATGAGTGTAAAGTGTTAGAGCGCTCAGCTGTACGGTACACCCGCCTCAGGCAGCGCCACACATGGGAGCGGATTTGAGGCTGCAACAGAGGATGGTGAGCGTATTTCCAGATGGTTTTTTGGGTCTCAATGGAGTAAGGGATGTCCATCATGTCCAGGTAGTCCACCCTGGATAGGACATGGGGCCGTATGGGGATCACGCCATCATGGATGGGTAGCCCCTGTACCTCTTGTGTGAACTGAGGAGAGGGGCGGCCTCTTCTGGTTGTATATCCACTAATACAAATCTCCACTCAGCACGCCGCATGGAGAGTAGGATTCATTTGTAGTGGGTTTTAGTACCGTGAGGACCTGTGGCCATTGGGTGTGAGGCCAGGTATTTCATCAGGGAGTGGGGGTTTGATGGATTGTTGAGGCCCAAGGCGCGGGAGAAGTTGGAGCGGGCTGCGCGGGACCAGCGTTGGGAGGGGAATGTAGGGGAGGTGATGGCCGCAATCCAGGTACCCAAGATCTTGGCCGCATGGGCTCTGAAGTCAAGCAGGCCCATGCCACCATGCTGATGAGGGCCAAACATGACTTCTGACCGTACTTAGGAGGGCGGCCTGACCATAGCCATTTTTGCAGCAGGGCATGCAAGGATTTGAAGAAGCTTGGGGAGAAGGGGATGGCGTGGGCTACAAACCAGACTTTGGAGAGGAGCTTAGATTTGCCAAAACGACCCTACCAGTAAGGGAAGTAGGGTGGGCTCTGAGGGAGGCAATGCGCTTCATCACGTTGTCTAGAATATGACTCTCCATTACTGCTGATGCATATCCGCCTGCCTCCACCCACACGCCCAGATGGCGGACTGGCCCTATGGTAGGGCGTGGCACAAAGGGGAGCACCAGTGGGGCGGTGTGGGGTGAGCTGGGAGGGCGAGCGCGTTTGTGAGCAGATGGGCCGGGCTGGGCACTGGTTGCAGAAGCCCAGCAGTTTTGATACTGACCAAGGAGGATGATTTCGGTTTTGAAGCGTTCAGTGCAGCGTTACTTACCCGGGAATACTCCTGGATGAGAGCTTCAAGTGCACGTGCATCTTTATTATTAGACACCCCCACCACACATTCATCTGCAAACGCCATCATCTTGACTGGGGCTTGGCCTGGCACATGGACTCCAGTGAGTTGGGCATTCGCGTTTTGAAGTAGTGGGTCAAAGCTGAAGTTGTATAATAGTGGGCTAAGGGGGTCCCCTTGTCGCAAGCCCCTTTGAGGGCGAACTACTTCTGTTAGGAAGCCAGGGCCACGTACTGCCATTGTTGCAGATTCTGTGAGCAGCATCACCCAGTTGATGAAGCGAGGAGGTAAGCGGAATTGATGGAGGAAGGCCCTGAGGTATTCCCAGTTTACTCTATCATAGGCCTTCTGTTGGTCCAAGAATGCCAGTGCCCCAGAGGCTGTGGACTGGCACACGTTGGCCACCGAGTGCATGTTGTCCCAAATTGATCTTCTGGGTATGAAACCGAATTGTTCTGGGGAGATGGCAGATGCTACATTCCCTAAACGGTTAGCCATGAGTTTTGTTAAAATTTTTATATCCGTGTTAGTTAAAGAAATGGGGCGCCAGTTGGCTAAGTCTAGCTTGTCCCCTTTCTTGAAGAGTGTGACGGTGAAGGCCTCTTGTCCTCCTGGCAGGAGGCGCATTTCAATAGGCTCTGGTTAAGTGAGGTTAACTTTAGTGGGGATATATATTTGAAGTACTTTTTATAGAATTCATATGGAATGCCATCTGGGCCTGGGCATTTTTGGTTTAGTGCACCGCGAATAACTGTCCATAATTTGTTCAGAGTAATCAAATTCATTATTTCCGGGTATTGGGAAACGGTGTGGATGTGGGATCAGTCAAGAAATTCTGCTACTTCGGCCAGCTGAATTGGATCAGATTGGTACAACTTGGAGTAATACTTTTATTTTTAGATTGCCACTTCAGCTGGCATATCCGCAATGGAATTATCCAATCTTTGCACCTGTGTGCAGGCCACGATCTGGCGTGGTGCGAATTTTTTTTAAAAAATATGCAGTGCACTTGTCACCTTTTGTAATGCATTTGGCCCTGTACTGAAAACAAACCCGATGTTTGTGTTGCATTTTGAGCGCGTTGAGGTGGGCGGCTGCCTCCGCCCACTTCCAGCCCCATGCAGAGCTGTATCCTGTAGCTGGGATGTTGGACTCCAGGTGTGCCAACTCTGCCAGAGCACGCGAAATGACAGCTGATGTGGCCCGTGAGCATCTGGAGGAGAGGTGGCGAGATTGGCGGATGGTATCTTCTTTGAAAGTTGCCCATGTGGAAATGGGGTCCATGCAAAACAGTGCAACAAACTATTTTGCCAAAGTTGCTGATTCCACCCACATGGAAAATCCTGGCGACGTGAGCTTAGGGGAGTGGATTTTGCACCAATGTGGGGCCTTAGCAGCTGTGACAGGTAGGTGGTAGGTTATTGAGACCAGTCAATGGTCAGAGAATTCCATTTTTGTTGTTTTAAAGTGGGATATGTGGGGTTGGAATTTCACTGGCGTAAGGATAAGGTCAATGTGGGACATGGACCTTAATTGGCCATTGTGGACGTGGGGGTGCATCATGTTCTCAAGCAGTGGGGCTTGCTGCGGCAGCGCATTCATTAACCCAAGGGTAGCCTTTAGAATGCAAAGTTCAACGTAGCCCTGGGGGCGTGGGAGGAGGAAGGCCACCAGTCCATTAGAGTGTTTAGCCAAAAGTTCATGTCACTGACTACAAAAGGGTCTGAGGATAGCGGGAGGGATTTGACTGATGAGAAAAATTTCTGATGCTCTCATGCACCGTTTAGGGCATAGATGTTGACAATAGCGTGTACCATGTCAGCCCACAAAAAAGTGACAATGAGGACTCAGCCATTGAGGAAGGTTTCCAACAATAAAAATTTGAAAAAATTATTTTTCTGAATTAGCACCCCACAGTGCTTCAACCAAAAGGATAGGGATGGGAGGAGCATTGTTTTCCAAGCCTCCTCAGAACCTCGTGGACAGTGGGACTCCTGGATGGCCAGGATATCCACAGGTAAATTTTGTTGTAAAAAACTCAGTTTCCTAGCCTGGGACAGTGAGGCCTTGAGTCTGGCGATATTCAACGTCCCTAAAGTGAAGGTTCCCCCCATTGCACCTTAGGTGTGAGGGGGTGGGCACCCAGGCCCACTAGCCTCCTCTAGATCCCCATGGGCCTTCACAGCAGTGCGGGTATTTGCAGCAACGCTATCAGTATTTTTGTTAATTTTTGCAGAAAGGTTTGCATTGGCTTTTGCCTTCGCTTTTTGCTTCCCTGACGTCGGACAAATTTTTTGTGGTGCAGATGAGTTTGGTGCACCATCAAGTGGGGCAAAATTTTTTTTTCAGGTAGGTTGAAGGCCAAGTTGGTTTCAACTGGAGCTTGGTTGCAAAGATCAGGAGAAGTTGAGTTGCCCATCGGATCCTTAGATTGGGTGGCCCAATTGGTATGGGCTTTCCAATCTGATTGGTTGGTGGATTCCCAATTTGCTTCCACCGCGAAAGTTTCAATGTCCTCCTAGCGTTGGGAGTGTGGGATAGCAGTGGTGACTTTGGCCACTTCCTTGGCCGCGGCCCTGTGGGCCTGCTTGGCCTTCTTCCGCTCTTGCAGGGAAATAGGTTTTATCAGAAGGTAGCAGCCTTGTGCTCCCCACGGGAAAGCCTCTTTGGTGCTTACAGTTGGTTTGTAGTGCGCCTCTCCGCTAGCCATGGCCACTGAGGGGTGCTCTTGGAATGTGATGCCCTCCTTGGTGGGGCATGCGTGTGCCTTAAGGCTAAATGTGTCACAGTGGGTGCAGATGGGGGGCGCGCTGTCCACAGTTACCTGGAAAGGGTGGGTGGTATGCCCTTCAATGTTAATAAAATTGGAGTGCGGGATTTGGGTTAGGTCCTTTGCGATCTCCTTGGTTGGGGTCAGAACTGTGATGGCTTTGCCAGTGCACAGGTGTGGCATCAGTGTAAAGTGTTGCATTTCAAAAGATTTTATTTCGCCGTAGATGGCGAGACCATCTTTCAGGTGTTGCTCCAAAATGTCACGTTTTACTGTAGTAGGCAAGAAGTTGAACGTGAGGAAAATTTGGTTGGATTTTGTCCATCTAGTGCATTTTGTTTCGATGGCCCATTGCCCTTTGGGGAGGTCAATCAATACGCGCACTGCAGCAGCCTCATCTGCTGCCTCCTTGTTTTTAAAACCTAGGTCCAGCCAACCGCGTGACATGGAATGAGGTGTGACATACACCGCGGTTGGGAAAAAAGTGTGCACATCCCCACAAATTTTTCCCATAAAGCCATTTGTTGGATGTCCAGAAACACGCGGACTCCGTATTCCACCGATGAAAGTGGCTGGGAGTGCAGTGTATTGATGTACTGGTTGCATCATGCTTGCCAAGTGAGGATTTCTGGGGAAGTAGTGACCGCCAGTTTTGTGAAATTTTTTTCTATTCCACCAGTTTCTCCGAGGCGTTTTTGAACGTTTGAGGCCATGGGACTCCCACCTGCTCCTCTTACCTTACTTTCCCAACTGCTTCCTGACATGGGCACAGACTAATCTCCTCTATGAGATTTATCAAACTAAATTCAGATTTGAATTGAATGGGTTGCAAAAGTGATTGCAACAAGAGAGAAAAGTTTTTACTGTTGGAAAATTAAAAGTCTGATTATGTAATAAGAGTTTTTGGTTCAAAGTAAAGATGAAAATGAGAATAAACTCAGCTAAAAGACCCTGGCTGATTCTCGATGGAACCCTTTAATTTGGAGCAATAATTTTACTAATAATACTTAGCCAAATAGGATGATTTCAGGTAAGAAAATTGCACTGACTATGTAGCAAATCTGGGGAGTCCATTGGGGGTTCCTCCTTGGCCTACTTCTAATTTATTTCAAGCACCTACGTTTCAAACACCCCATTTTATAGCCTTGGAGGGGGTCTCACAAGGTGAAACTATTTTCCTCAAAGGTATTTGGCTCAAGTATATAAGATCTTTGCCTCATGGACATGTCATACCTACTCTTGACCCTCCACCGGCTGTTCCATAAAATGAGCTGAGATTGAAGAGCTTCAATAGGTCAAATGCCCATATCAAATTATACTCAAAGCTAAAAATAAAATTGATGCCTATCGCACTTCAAGCCCCAAGTCAATTTATATACTAAGCAGTGTACTCAGAAGAGGGTTCTCTTTTTACCCCTCATCAATACATATAGAATATATAAAAATATAAACTTTTGTTTTTCTAGTGTTCTATTATTTTAAATTTTTTTAGTACAAAAAGCCCCTTAAAAACATTCATTCTAGCAGTAGAGAGTGAAACTTATCCTGAGATACTACTGAAATTCAGGGGGAAAAGCACCAACAAGAAACCCAATCCCCTGAATTCCAACAAGTGGTGCTCATTACAGGGGCTCCTGTACACCATAAGCATAATACCAAAATGGAGGTCGTTCAAGTGAGTGCCCCTCTTTCCCCTTTCACATAAATGAATTAAGGATAGTTGTCCTTGAACAGCAAAAAGCCAGCTCTTTGTTGTGACTAAAAACGCTCAAAAAGCGCTCCTTCAAAAATTCTTTTTTAAGACAAGTTCACCATGGTGAGGGTAGCATTGCTTCATATATATTTCTATGAATCTGCCATGCAAGGCGCAAATGACCACCAGAAAATTCAGCACATCCTTCCTCATTTAAGTCGCCTGGCCCAAGAGAAGATGTTCCCTCATATGGACATTCTGCACACCTTGGCCGAGGTCAAGGAAGCTCTGGTAGCTGAATTTGGCTCCAAGCAGAGTCTAAACAGGAAAAAAGGCCTTTATGCACATTATATTGTATGATGGCAAACGGATCACTACCTTTGCTAAGTAATTTTTCCTTGCTGCCCAGAGGTTATCTACATCTAACATGCTAAGCCTGGATGATGCCATTGCTGCCATGTTTATTGGGTTATCTTCCCAACCTTATTTATCCCAGCATATCATCTAAGTTAAGCGCAACTTTGAGAACGTCTGTTTTAAAAGAGGCCTTGTTAGACGTTGCTGAATTCATACCCGTGTGTCCACAAATGAAGCTGTGGTGAACCCCCAGGTTTGGACCATTAAGAGTTCGCAAATGAAGGGTTGGGACCATCTAGTACTAAAAAAGAGTTCACAAATGAAGCCACACGAAGGAGGCTAGGTTGACCCCTATGCTGGTTACTACACTGAGCCCAGCACCTGCGGTGCAGCTCAAACCTAATCTTCCTCCGCCCAGCTAACCTGAGGTTCTCAAGCTAGTAAGTCAGAGTGCATCATCGTTAATGGGGCAGCGCTCCCTGCCCTTACCTTGCCACCAAGATCAGCTTGTGCCATCAAATAAACCTCTCCAAGTGGTCCCAAAGCCTGCTCCTAAGCCTAAAAACCTCTCTCAGGTGACATTTGTCCCACTAAAAATGGGTAATGGACCAGGTCACTAAAGCTAAACCACATGTTACCCCAAGGCTCACAGCCTCTGATTAACCCGAAGGTTGGCGTAGTTAAAGCATCCCCTTCCATGACGCTATCTCCTCCAGCCAACTCTAATCCAAAACCTGTAGCCATGTAGAAGTCCAGACCTCTCCCACCGGTGATAGTTGCTCCCAACAACCCTGGGCTCAAGGATAAGGCTGTTCAAGCTAAGCTGCCTGCTCCTCCAATGATCATTGATATGGATGATCCAACAGCTACTAAAGTTATGGCTTCATCCTTCAACCGCCCTTCTAGCGTCCACCCAATGTGTGCGGAAAACCCTTCTGATGACAAGTCTGAATGGGGTTATGAGGACATTGGTTATTACGCCCTAGGAGCCCCAGCCAAAGTAGTTATACCAGATCAGCTGAACCATGAAGGAGTAGATAAAGCCCTGATCCCTCAGAAACCTACCTTACCAAATGCTGTGGTGCCCTGAGGTTATAGATACCGCTAGTGATGCTGATCAGTTATTGCTTTGCTGATCTGACCAATTCATCATGTTCACACCCTACAGTCCAATCAAAAAGAACTATCCCAAGGCAGCTAAAAAGCTTACCTCTACTCTCCATCTTAAGGAAGTATTAGCTCTTTCATTAACTTTAGTGGGATCATAACTAATGTAGAGTTTGTTATTTAAAAAGTCTGAGTTAGGGCTATCTTAGACATTGGATTTCCCATGAACGTTTTTCTCTTTCAAGCTGATCAAGAAGATTAAGATGGATCCTAATTTTAAAAGTACGCAGGAGTTTGGAATGGTGATTCTGAACAGCACCCTTGCTATTGGAGCCTACTTATCCTTGCCTAATCGAATTGGAAAGCTCATCTTGTCATCTCCCACCATGGCCTTGAACAATAACACTTACAACATGCTTATTGGCACTCAGTTTATGATAGAGTAAGATGGTATAATCAACATAAAACTGGGTTACCTCTCCATACTCAGTTATGAAGTCCCTCTAATTTTAACCAATGAAGAACTTAATAAAAAATACTCATGCTTAGTTGAATACCCTTTATCTGCTTTAACTTTATTCTACATGACCTCTGGAGCAACACAGAAAAGTTGCCAATTCAGTGGATGCTTCAAGGGAAATTACATTTTATGCTTCAGAGGAAACAGTAATAAAGGCTGGTGAACAACGGGTAATTGCTATCAACATTACGTTACAGATCCCCCAAGCATGCATGTTGCACATAACTAGCATTGATGGAGTAAGCTCTTTAGAACCCTGGGTGTTGCTGGGTAAACTAGGCCCCACCAAAAAACGCCCCATAAATATCCTATTAGTGAGCCTTACTAATAAACCCATCATTGGTAAGAAATTTTAAGAGATAGGGAAAGGTCTGCTAATTTCCCTCAATGAGATTGACAGCATTTACTTTATTGGGTCATTGTTAGATATGGGTTTACCCACTGACCAGTTGGTGTGTACTCTACCTAACGTCCACATTTCAGATGATTTAACCCTGAATGATATTGAGAAAGTTCATTCACTATTAATACCTATGGTGTTATTTTCTTTAAGACTGACATGGATTATGGACATATGAAGTGGTGGAGCACTGAATTAGTATTGGTGATGCCCAATCTATTCGATTTAAACCTTAATGTAAGTCCAAAGTTGTAAGAGCAGCAGATAAATGTTGAACTCAAGCAGTTATTAGGCGCTGTTTTATTAGTACCGTCCCAAATCCCTCGGGCGTCCACTCTCTTGCTGATCGAAAAGAAGAATGGAGGTCATTGGGTAGTTATGGACTACCGTAAACTGAATAACCTCACTAAAAAGACAGTTATCCTATCTCCCGCTTAGATGAAGCCCTTGCACAACTCTCCAGCTCAAAATTCTTCTCAGCTATGGATTTGGCCAGAGGATATTGGTAAATGAATCTTTCTCCCCAAGATCAGAAGAGATGTGCTCTCATTTGCAGTGAAGGCTTATTTTAGTCTACCCGCCTACCTCAAGGGCTAGTAATGAGACGGCATCCTTCCAACATGCAATGGATCACATTTTATGGGACCTCAAGCTAAACTATGTGATCGTCTATCTTGATTACATCACCATCTTTTCTGCAACATTCACCAATCATCTTGCTCATTTAAAAGAAGACCTTCAATGACTATGGGCTTCTAACATTAAGCTAAAAACGTCAAAATGACCTTCTTTCAAAAGAAGCTAGACTTCCTCGGACATGCCATCTTTCAATAAGGGATCCAGCCTTTAAAATTAAGGTCAAAGCTATCTCTAAAATACATGCTCACAAGAACCTCTGGGACAACCAGGTATTTTTGGGAATTATGGGAGATTGCCATCAGTTCATCCTCAAGTTCGCCCAGCTCACTGAGCCTCTCGTCCAACTATTGGCTACAAACATCCCTTTTATTGGGGTACAGAACAAGTGGCTGCATTTGAAACGTCAAAGAGATTGCTTCAGCAACGCCCTATCCTACGCCACCCCAACTACGGAAAACTTTTCATATAGTTCACCAATGCCTCAGACTATGCCGTTGGAGCCATCTTAGCTCAAATGGATGAAATGATATAGATCATTATATGTTCTATTTCAGTAAGATGCTGTCACAGGCGGAACGCAACTACAGCGTCACAGAGAAGGAGTGCCTGGCTGTATTACTAGCTGTTAAACATTACCGCCCTTTCCTATACGGAACTTCATTCACTGTAGTTACTGACCACACTACCTTAAAATGGCTATAAAACATGAAGAATCCCACTGGACAGTTGGCCGTTTTGGCCCTCAAACTACAACATTATGACACGAACATTGAGCACGGAGCTGGGAAGTGTCATATGAATGTGGACGGCTTAATTCATCAGCCTATCCTTCATCTGGAAAACAGTAAAGTGGAGAGATTACATGATATACTTATGAACCTGAGGCCTGGGACTATGAGGACGACCCCATCCAGAAAATGCAAGCATGACACTCCTGCAACACTAAGGTAGAGAGAGGAAAGTTATATAATAAGGTAGGAGTAAAATGGCTGCCCTATTTGCGACCTTCAGAATGGTTACCAGTGATCTTGGACTCCCACTCTACCCTGGGCATGGTGGAATGAGGAAGATGTATGAATGGATCAAGTAATGGTACCATTGAGATGGCATTATAGTATCTGTTATTGAAAACTTGAATGCCTGCTTAATCTGTAAAAAGCAATTCCGCTTCAAGGTCAAATACTAATATCAACCCACTCCCCTCAGCTAACTTTTCACGCGATAAGTTTAGATATGGTAGGACCTCTACTTAAACTACCAGTGGGAATAGTTACATACTGTTAGGTATTGACCACTTTATAAAAAATGGATTGAATCAGTGTCTCTCCCTGCCCAAACCGCAAAAGCTAACGCTACTTTCCTTCACCAGCATATCTTCACTCGTTATGATATCACCAAGTCATCCTCTGTGACAACGGAAAAAACTTCACTTTTAGAGTGGTTAAGCTGCTAACTACTTCTATGGGGCCCAACAGCTTTTTTAGCCCCCTACAACACCTCTACCAATGGAACCGTTGAAAGAGCTAATGTGACCTTGGTATCTATTCTGCGAAAACTGGCCAACTCTGACCCTTTACACTGGAACCAGTTTCTGCCTAGTGCTCTTATGGCTTATCACATTAGCTACCATTGGATTCTCAAAATTTCTTCCTTCATTATTCTATATGGGCAACAACCTGGAATACCCGCCCTATTAGCCAAAGATGTCTTTACTGGTATCTTAGATGATCCTGATAAGGCCATTAAGAATTTGGCCCAGCACATCATTCAGCTACAATTAGAGGCTATGGCTAACTTAGCTAAAGTGGTCACTAAAGAGGGCCGGGTTGCCAATGAGTTCAGGCCTCCCTTACCCACTTTTCAACTCTATGATTTGGTATTATACTATCATAATAGCATCACAGCTAGAATTGAGAAGCTTGTTTCCATCTGGGAGGGGCCTTTTGTCATCACCTATAAGAGGGGCGATGGATATTCTATAAAGTCCCTTGCTACAGGAATCACAATTAACTGAGTTCATGGACTTTCTTGCGCTTATTCCCCCCTAACACTCTTGAAGGGGGTAATATTGGATAATTACAAGTCCAATTATGCAATAAAATTGTTTTGGTTCAAAATAAGGATAAAATTAGGAAGAAATCCGGAAAGAGACCCTAGCTGATTCTCAGTGAAACCCTTTGGATTGGTGAAAATAATTTTATTAATCATAATCAGCCAAATATGACATATTCAGGTAAGTAAATTGCACTGACTATGAGGAGAAACAAAGGGAGTCCAAAGGAGGTTCCTCCCCGGACTACTTATAATTTAAATCAAGCACCTATTCTTCAAACACCCCCTTTATAGCCTTGGTTGGGGTCTCACAAGGTGCAACTGTTTTCCTCAAAGATGATTGGCTCAAAATATATAAGATTTTTTTCTTACATTCATGTTGTACCTACTCTTTACCCTCCATCGGCCATTCCATTAAAGTGATCCAGGATTTGAGATTTAATAAGCCAAATGATCATATCTTCAAAAAAGGCTTGAAGATATTAATGAATTTGATGCCTATCACACTTAAAGCACAAAGTCAATTTAAATACTAAGCAGTGAGATTGGAAGATGGTTCTCTTTTACCTCTCGCCAATACTTATAATCAATATAAAATCTAACTTTTTGTATTTCTAGTGCTTTATTATTTTAAAATTTGTAGTACAAGCTCCTTAAAAACATTCATTCTAACAGTAGAGAGTGAAAATTCTCCAGAAGATACTACTGAAATTCAGGGGGAAAAGCACCAGTGAGTGACCTAATCCCCTAAATTACAACAACTACCATTACTGAGATGGTAAACTACCTTTGGTGATGTGCATTTTACTTTTGGAGATCCTAATACCATTCCATTCTAGAAAGAGTTGAAATATTCATTTACTGACCACTATTACTGACAAGGATTCAGGAAAGACTCTGGCAGAGTAGAATTGGTATATAATACTTCTACATAAAATTCACACCTCCCAGAGAGATTTAATTTCAACAGAACGCACCTTTGTCAGGAAAACGTTCCTTATAAATATAACCACAGAGGTTGATATGGCTTTGTGGCCTGAAGCCAATAAGAGTTTATTGATTTAATAATTCAAGCAGATACGCATGACATTCATTCCCGTACCAGTACATATCATCATGCTGAGGGCCCTTACATAGATATTAGTGTGTACAACCAGTCAATTTGCGCAATTGTGAACAGTAGTCTCCTAGCAAAACTGTTACTTTTAAACTGCTTGAAAATTGGAGATCAAACCTGATATTGACCACTTCAAAGAATATGGCACTGTGGGCCCTATTGCTACAACTTCACTAGGAGCATATAGCTCCTCGCTGCTGGGGTTTAGCACTCGAATTTGTCTTCTCATGCCATCATCTTACCACATGACAGATATAATTTTCTTATTTAGGCCTCTTTTATGAGTTAATTTGGACTGAAAGCCAACTTTAAATAAATACTTTAGAGTAGGTATACAACAGGTCCCCATTTAATATAATCAGGATTCTGACTACTTCTTTCCACTTGTCATAACTGTCTGGGCAAATTTATATTAATTAAAAAGCAAAACTCAATCGCCTGTCATAGGTTTGATATAATGTTCTTGAATTTACCCGCTGGATGCCCCAGGGTGGGGCAGCGGTGAAGATCCTCCTACCATTTTCCATCTGACAGGAAAATGCACTCAGACAGGCTCACCCAGTCATACCAAACCCCTGGGACAATTTTTTCCTCCCAAGAATCTTGACGCCCACATCACTCAAACCCAAGCAGTGCCCCATTGCCCCTTGGTGCTCCCCCAGAGCAACATAAATTTTGGCCTTGGGGTCAAATATTGGAAACTTTTCCCCTATCATGACCAAGCCATTATCAAAATGGCTCAGGTGGTGATTCATCCCACCATTTTAAATTGACTTCTGCCCCTATAAGGGGTATTTTGATCTTGGCCTCACCTGTGAAGCTGATGCTGCCATGGTGGAAGCTGTGCCCCTGGTTTTCCAGGGTACCACTGTTGTAAAATTGGCAGAATTGTTTAAGATATGCCATATGTGTTTTGGCATAGGGTTGACCCAATAAGCAATTGGAACAATAATATGAAGATCGTCAACCCTCTGAAAACACTTAAAATAATAAATTATATCAAAATGGAGCAATATCCCTGAAAACACCTCTTTTATTGTAAATAATAAAGCGGATTCTTCCTAGTCTGCTTACTCTTTCTTCTAAAAAAACCCTCCTTCTCTCTCGATCGCCCATCTCGCTTATATACAGCAGCTTCAGATGATATCACTCTCATAGCTTTGACTATTCTATTCCGCTTATTCTCCTCAATTTCAGCTTGTTATTCTTTTAGCCTTTATCACCCTAATTTTTAGGCAATCTAATTTGTATTTGTTGAATGTCAATATTGCCTTATCACCTTATTCTGGAGGCGATCCAATAATAGCTCATTATATCACAATATTGCCTCATCTCAAGGCACTCAAATGATCAAATTTAATGTCATGTTTAGCGGATTCTATCCAATCCGCCCTAGCAATTCCCAGATTATCATCCAGTCATATCAGAATCATGACATTACCCCCTCCTTGACTGGACAATAAGGCTCCTATTGCTTATATGGTCAGAGAAACTTTGCATGCACTTGGTTAATGATCTGACCACTTGAAGGGTCCTTAATGGTATAAGCGTCAACCCCAGTTTTCTCTATAACTTCGAATGAACTAATCCAGATGTTGGCCAGCTTGTGTTTCTGACCAAAAACATGATGGTAATGAAAAAAACCATATTTACATCTTGGAATTGAGTGAGGCTGCTACATCATACTTTATCAGCTGCCTGAGCCTTAATCTTCTTTACTAAAACTTCATGAGTAGGTTTCAGTTTGCAGTTTGATCAGCATGTCCGCCAAGTTAGTCAAATATCAATGAGGATCCATTCCGCTGGTATCCTCTATACAGGAATAGAGCAGTGCTGGAAGGGCAGGATGCCACCAATACAATAGTTGGAAAGGACTTTTCCTATAGTGGAATGGATTCTAATGTTGTAAGTGAAGATGGCAGTGTAAAGGATAGAGGTCCAATCAGAAGGTCAATCCATCACCAACTTCCTAAGTATAACATCAAGGTACCATTAGCTCACTCAATCATTCCATTAGATTCAGGGCAATAGGAGATTTTCAGAACCCTGCGGATGCCCATCAATCCATTGAGCTTAGGTAGGATGTGTGAAGTGAAGTTCGTTCCATTGTCAGTAAGGATGAACTGGGGACAACCATGTCGCTGAATTATACACTCCATAACAAACTTGGCCACCGTTACCACCCCCAAATTGTGTATTGGTCGCGCCTCAACCCACCTGGTCAAAGGTCAATTGCTACCAGGATGTATTTGGACCAGTTTGCCCCTGTTGGCAAGGGACCCACAACATCAATTGAAATGGTGTGCCAGGCGAAGTGCAGCTTCACTAACTGGTATGAAGTCTTCTAGTGGAACGGCTTTTCCACTTGGCACTGGTGACATAAGGAGATAGTATCAAGTAAATCAAAGTTCATGCTTTCCCAGTAATACCAAGGTCACAATAATTCCATGGTCTTATATAATCCACCATGTCCAACCACTCGGTGTGCGCTCATAATAATAGTTGGGTGGGCGGAAGGTCTTGGGATATTCATGGTAGTGTCCCCTATCCTCTTATATAGTTCCCCATTTTTCTGGAACATATTGGCCCTTATTCCGTCCAATGCCTTGATGATTGGGGGCGGTTCATCATTGTACTTGCCACTAGGAATCTTATCAAACATGATATCACTCAGATCCACTGTAACTGCAATTGTATGTAATCTTGATAAACAATTGGCATTCTGGTGTTTTGCTCTGGGTCAATGAAGAATTTCGAAATTGTATGCTTGCAATTTAAGAGCCCATCAGGCCACACGCCCTTCCAGTTCTTTAAGATTTTGTAACCAGCATAGTGAGGCATGATCCGTTACAACTTTGAATTTTATTCCATGCAAATACACCCAAAATTGCTTATAGGCATAAATCACCACTAAGCACTCTCAATTGGTCACAGTAAAATTGTGTTCATGGATGTTCAAGCTATGACTGCAATATGCTACAGGATGCTCTCCTTCCTCATCTTTTTGGGATAGGACTACCCCTACAGCAGAAAGGGACGCATCCATCTGAACAATGAACTCTTTTTCAAAATTGGGATAGCATAACACCGATGCACTAATTATCGCCATTTGAAGTGTATCAAAAGCGCATTGCTGACGGTCTGTCCATTCAAAAATGGTGTCCATTTTTAATAACTCAAATAGCGGGCCCCAATACAGCTGAAGTTAGGGATGAAGTGCCAGTAATAGCTGACCATTCCCAAGAATACCTGTATATCCCGCCTGCTGTTAGGCAGAGTCATTTTTCGAATAGCTTCCAACTTAGTGGGCTGAGGTCTCAACTCTGTGGCATCAACCACAAACCTTAGGTACTCCAGCTGGTCCTTAAATAAATGACATTTCTGAGGTTTGATCTTGATGTTGGCCTCAGCAAGCTGGCGGAATACTGCTTCTAAATGGTCAAGGTGTTCAGAGAAGGTTTGAGAGAAAACATTAATGTTGTCAAGGTATACAAGGACGCATGACAGCTTTAGGTCCCTAAGAATAGTGTCCATCGCCCATTGAAACGTAGCCAGGGCTTTACACAGCCCTTGCAGCATCTGAGTTGGTTGAAAAAAACCTTTGGACATAATTATGGCACATTTCTCCTGTTCCGCCGCTGGCAACTCAATTTTCCAGCATCCTGATATCAGGTCCATTGCTGAAAAAAACGAGCTCCCCCTAGACAATCCAAAGCGTCATCAATCCACAGTAATGGATATGAGTCTTTTTTGGTGATGCTGTTGAACTTTCAGTAGTCTATTACTACACGGTTGGTGCTGTCCTTTTTTACAATCAGAATGGGCGAAGCTCATGGACTCTTCGATGGTTTAAGCATCCCTTGTTCTATTAGATTGTCCATCTCCTCAGTTAGTACTTCTTCCGCCATCCTTTATCAGCAGATTGGCCTTGACTGGATGAAAGGATGACCTCCAGTGTCCAGCCTATGAACTGCCCCCTGTGCGCATCCTAAATCATGGTTGTTGACAGTGAAAATCTCTTTATATTTTTGAAATAAAGTAATTGCCCAATCTTTCTGTGGTTCCAACAACCCCATTAATTCATTGCGTGATACAGCTGTCATTGCACTGAGCTGTGGTTCAAAAGGCAGACCAAATTCCTCCAGCAATCCAAACTCATGAACCAAAAGAACCTCCTCAATGGGAATTAAGTGCAAATATGCCACTATTTGGTGGCGGCGGATTTGCAGTGGTACCGTTTGTAGATTTGCAAGTAAAACTTTGATCTCCTATTGCCCTGGTAATAGAATGCCTGGGGCCATGTGAGGCTCAAACCGCGATTGTAGATATGGACCCATAACCTCCCCATAAAGTCCATTTGAAACTTCAATCACCAAGTCAGTGTTTACAATAACTTGATTCCTGGATGAACCAGATATAGGTCCAGCAGCTCTGAGTGGCATCCCTTGATATTAATAGATTTGTTGAGGAAGGGCCCAGGTTTTGCCCTTTAAATGATGGTACCACACTGGGATTACTCCGTCGCTTATAAGCTATATTGATATTCCCCATATGCACCAGATCGTTTGGCACTCCGCTAGAGGTGAAGTGAATTGGGATTCACTGACCCAATATTTCAAAAGTCTTATCCGTCATATCAATTACAGCCCTATAGTGTCGCAAGAAGGCGGTTCCAATTAGCAGATCATAATTGCTATTTGGTAACACTATAGCTGGGGCTACCATGACAAATAGAACCATACCACAACAGAAGCACACTGTATGCTCCCTAAGAGATTGTGTTATACGCTCCAGCAGTTACATATACCACTCGGTGGTCCACGTCCAGTTTTAATGACAACTTGGCCACCAACTTTGTAGAGACTATATTGATGGGGGCACCAGTATCTATGTTGGCGTGGACTTGGTTTTTAGCTACAACCAGGTCGCAGTAAGTACATTCAGAGTAAGATGCATCTCGACTGTTTATAACATGGACATTTAAGGAGTCCCTGTTTCCAAGGAAACATGCAATCCCCTCACCAATTTTGGGGTATTGTTTGATAATAGTTTTGACTGGAAGAGCGACGCTTACTGCTTGCAAGAAAGATGCATCAGAGGAGGGTCCTAACTTTTCAAGGGAAACTTGGTCAAACATCTGACAAGCATATGGCTTGACCTTTCATCTGAGACCCCTCTCCCGCCAAAGACTGCACTCATGTCAAAATATTCACCCCTCTAACCGGCTGCTGATATAATACTGACTCATTGTGCAAGGGAGCTTTCGCTGAATATTATAAGATGGGTTCATGTGGGACGTTTGAATTTGATAGTGGAGGTAGAGAGTACCATCTCTACTACGCTCTGACTTTTCCTTGGCAATACTGTTCTGACTGTTCGCAAGAGACCTGTTGATTGGGGCACCATCATGCCATGTGCACCTGTCAACTTCATTTGAAACAGCTGGCCCCATAGGGCCCACATCTCCAATTAATGCAAAACAAGCCATGTCGAGAGTTGGGCTGGAAGTGATAAGTGGAAACAGGGTTAGGGCGATAGTTGGGCCAGTGACAATAATCAAGTATGGGGAGGACGTTTAGCCGCGGCGGGTAACTTGGTAGAATCTGAACTGGACAGATAAAGTTTCCAAAGTAAGATGATTCAGTGGTGATAGTGAAAGGGTTCTGCTCTGTATTAAGTGGAGGGAAGTTGGCTGATATATGGCGCAAAAACTGAACAATTTTAAGCAAAGGTACATCTTCATCCAACATTGGGGTCATAACGTTGTATAACTCACAGTATAGATTAACAGCAGAAGTCATTGCAATACACATGTCAGATTTGGATAGAATTCCAGCCCCAATTACATATGAGCCTCCGCTGTAAACCACTCAGCGAATGCGGTGAGGGTCTCATTCTGCTGAAACCTGATGGTCAAAAACTCAGCCTTTCGCTGTGACATCTTAGCAGTTCCGCTGAACAGCCACAGTAACATCTTTTTGACTTCTTGGTATGTAATGAAACTTCCTGAAAGGTAACAGATGACTTGATCAGCACTTCCGACATCCAAGGTAGAAATCAACAGTTTCGCTCTATGTCACTCTGAGACTCCTTCCATCACAATTTCAGATTCGCTTAAAGAACCCATAATTACCCTTCTCAATCAAATGGAGACAGTTTATCATTGCAAACCTCCTGGATCAGCTCATCTTGCTTTTTAAACACAGCTTCCAACGCAAGTTTCAATTCCACATAGGCAACTAGCCCATCATGTTGTGTAGAACTTTCATCAAGACAATCAGGATGCAACATAGCTGGCAACTGAGTTTTTATCATGTTATAATTGATCAATGGGCCCCCTGTAGTGAGCACAACTGTTGTAAAATTGGCGGAATTTTTTAAGATACGCGTAATAGGTTTTTGCACAGGGTCAACCCACTAAGCAATTAAAAAGATGTTATGAAGATTGTCAGCCCCTCTGAACACACTTAAAATAAAAAATATATAACAAAATGGAGCAATAGTCCTGAAAACACTTCTTTTATTGTAAATAATATAGTGGATTCTTCCTAGTCTGCTTGCTCTTTCTTCTAAAAAAACCCTCCTTCTCTCTCAATCGCCTATCTCGCTTATATACAGCAGCTTCAGACGATACCACTCTCATAGCTTGAACTGTTCTATTCCGATTATTCTCCTCAATTTCAGCTTGTTATTCTTTTAGCCTTTATCGCCCTAATTTTAGGCGATTTAATTCATATTATTTGAATGTCAATATCGCCTTATCACCTTATTCTGGAGGCAATCCAATAATAGCTCATTATATCCTAATATTGCCTCATCTCGAGGCACTCAAATGATCAAACCCAATGTCATGTTCAGCGGATTCTATCCAATCCACCCTAGCGATTCCCAGCTTATTGTCCAGTTATATTAGAATCGCAACAGCCCCTATCCCAACAGCTTGGACCTGGCTTCAAGCAGACTCTACTTTGGTGGTTCAGTTCACTGGTTTGCCCACCCAATTCCCCCTGAGGTGCTCTACCAGAAGCTGATGAAAGGTTTGGCAGACTATGGCTATAACCCCATCTTGCAATTTGTGGTCTCAAATGGGGCCACACGCCTTGCTGGGCCTCGGGCATATGCCACAATCAGCCCTGAATCAAAAAATTACCCCATTGATTCCTCCTTGCACCGTTATCCCCTCTGCCCCAACCATTCATTCTGGGCTCATATCAAGGGTGGACAGACAATATGTCCATCCTGTTTCAAGCAAACCACTTGAAATGCAAGTGCCCATCCCTAGCTGCTTCTGACAGCGCTGATTTTTTGTCTGCAAGCCTCCAATCCACCACCCACCCCACGCTAGCTTCATTATGGGGTACAATCCTACCTCCCTCTTCCCCAAAGCCTGATGCTGCAGCTGCACCTGCAGCCACCAATTAGCTTCCTCCTCGCCCCAGTGCCACAAATGCTCCCTCCAATCAAGCATCAGCTTGAACCTCAGTTCAATCTCATACTTCCTCCAACAAATTAACCAAACCTCAACTATATGCCAATTCCCCAATTCAATTCAACCAGAACCCATTGGAGTTATTAGCTGAGATTAATGAATCAGGTAATTTCATTGAACAATCATCTCTGAAAATCAAGCGGTTCTGTAATCAGCATGGGACGCCAAATTTTCCCCTTGTTTATATGCCCCACAGCCAAATTGCTGAATCATTCTACAGTGACCACCAGCTTGCATTAGAAGCAGTTGCCACACCAAATTGTTGTCCCCTCCGCAAAGCTGCCACCAAATAAATGGCGATGCTAATAGAAGGTATTCCATCTCCTGTTATCTCCATAAATCTCACCTTAAAAAGCAAGATTAATATGAATCAATTGCACAAAAATGTCAACGACGCTATCCAGAACATGGTAACTGTAGCACGGAAATATAAAGCTAAGATTACTCAAACCAATATTGCCACGTTTTTTAAATTGCCAGACGCCCATATTAAAGCTGAAAAAGCTTTAGCCAAATATTACTGCCATTTTTGTAGTTGGCAAATTCTCATAAATACTAATCATTAGTGATATAAAACCACATAACACTGATGCCCCGACGCCCTTGCTATCCAACTTGACACATACCCTACTCTGGGATGAGGAAGCTGCTGCCAAAGATATGCCCCCTGATCCCCCTCCCCTTCCGCCATGAAAGGATAATCATTCTCCACTTCCCACCTGGTTGGCTGTTTCGTTCAGTGTGTTTCAATCAATCTGCTCATTTGGGCGTTTTATATGAATCAATTAGTTATGCTATTTTTAGTTTTAGTTTTTAGTTTGGTAATGTCTGTCCACTTGTCAGCTTACCTCAGTTAAATAAAATATAATCAAGATTCCGCCACTAATGAACTGAGATTGTCAGAAGCAGTCATAAAGCGCTCAGATGATCTGCTGAGATTAAGGAGCCCTTGTCATATGAAGCAATGTTGGATTTCTTGATAAATGGATATTTTAAAAGTAATCAAGGTAGATTGACCTTGGGAAAAATATACCACACTGAGATTTTTCATAGCCAGTACAGATTTTGAACATGTGTTGAACAAAACTTGCACTAGAGTGGAAGCAGAAATTACCCTGCCAGGCTAGCCACCCTTACAAATGGAGAGTTTTATCCAAGCAGATAATGTGCATATAGTGCCAATGAGGATTCCAGTGCCATCAGAAGTTGAATTTATCGCTCCACCTAAATCTATATTAAAATCCTCTCTAATTATGAATGTTGAATATAATGGAGTGATTGTTTCCATTACTTATCATAAAGGTGAGCCAAAGTTTACTAAATTTGCCACACAGAGTTACAAAATGCAATGTAATTCCCCTCTGCACAGTACAAAAACACACTATTAACCCAGAGCATCAGAAGCCTCGTTGTAACTTCTATTACTTTGCAATTTCCTGAAGGTATGTATGGTAAGATCCTTCCACCACCCTACCAATCCAAAAAGAATCCCACTACCACCTCCAGTGCCATTTACCTAGCCCATGGAGAATATAATGTGACATTAGTAAATACCTCCTTTTATCTGGTGCATATCTAGAAAAATAAGATCATTGCTTATGTTTACGTGCTGCCTTGCCTAGCGGCATAACCTTTCTAGTCAACAACCATCCCCGCTCATTCTTTACTAAAATTTTTGGTCAAGTGGAGGAAAATTTTGCAATCTAGTTTGACCAATCTTTCCATTTATTATTTTATTTACTTTAGACTAAATAATTTAACTCCTTGGCCTTCTTGCTAACAATTATCTATTAATTTAAGCAACGTCAAATTGTCATGACATCACTAGTAAATCACTGAATTATGTTATGGTGAATTATGTTGCCCATGTGCCTACGTTTATACATCTAGCTGAACGGCTATTGAGGTTCAAATTATTACCACCCTGCCAACAATTTCCCTGAATCTATTCCTATGAATTTATGAGGCATTATGACATCATATTTCAAATCTTTTATATTATTTTCTAATTTATATTTGTCCATCTGGAGTAAAACAATCATTAAGGGTTTTATCCCCAACAAACCTAAGCCAATGATGGCTACCATTTTCCTGAATAACTATGCATGGCTTGATACTAATGTGAAGTCAATATAACAGGGATGTTAAATTATTGGGTTCTTTTCTTTTCACCTAGCTACTTTTTAGCTGTTTCTAATAAAAAGCCTTTGGCAATAATCTATTATCTTCTGCCTTTGGGTTACTGTCTACATACAGTACCTATTTATTTATATCAAAAGTTCTGACCTGTGAAGTTATAATTGATGCCTTAGCGCTAATCACAACAACTCCTGAAGTCCCAAAGGAGATAGTTGATGATTTATTGTATACAGAAAGCTGAAAAGCACCCAAACTCATGGAATTCCCATAAGAAATTTTATAAAAAACCCTACATCCAATCAAAAACCCAAAAGTTGCCCTTAACCAATTTTGTTACTGTTGATTTTTTGATAATTTTTTAAGGCTGGTATCTTTAAAGACTATGCGGATAATAGCTTTTTATAGCCCAGTACAATCACCTAGTAGTCTATTGAGTCCCTAGGACAATCTCTTGGCAACTTAGATGTACCAAGGCAAATCTCTGTTAATTTTAACAGGCTAGTTTACTAGTTTTAAATAAGCTAAAAAAGTGGACTAAAACAAAAATAACTTTACTTAAAGATTTAGGGTTACTTATAGGTTTTAGTAAGGTTTGGGGTTGCAGAGAATATGAGTATCTTCAGAGTGGACCAGTAGAATGCAAATTTTTTGGCCACATACAATCTCAAATGGTTTGGTCAATTTAGGCTATCTCAACTGGCAAGATCTCTAGAAATTGCCTCAGCAGAACCAAAAAGGAGGTCAAGCCTTCAGCAGATCTTTTGAGATCTATTGCCCATGGCATTTTTGGTAGCTTCCAAAAGATGGTAGTTTCTTTTTTTTTAGTACTAGATGGTCCCAACCCGAGGGGGGAATTTATCAATGTAAGATGGTAAATTCTTATATATGTGTAAAGTTGTTGGCCAATGTTCAGTCAATCTATCATAAATTCCATTAATCCCAACTATTATCAAATGTCAAAGTAAATTTAATGAGGAATAAAAAACCCACAACCCTAAAATCATTCCATCCTAACAAATTTAGATTGTCCCTATTGCATCACTGACCCAGGATCAACCACCTTCTCACCTCACTTCTTATCTATGCATCAAAGTCTTCTGACAAATTCAAATGTCTGAACATCTTCAAAATTAAAAAATTGCTTCAATTGGTCCAGAATTATAAGTACAATATTAAGCAGGATAAAGATAGAAT
Source organism: Massospora cicadina (assembly GCA_022478985.1). Taxonomy (NCBI): domain Eukaryota; kingdom Fungi; phylum Entomophthoromycota; class Entomophthoromycetes; order Entomophthorales; family Entomophthoraceae; genus Massospora; species Massospora cicadina. The sequence goes on from JAKSZP010013764.1 coordinate 42,075, forward strand.
TCCTTTATAAAATTTGGATCAGCGTCACATTGACATTGGTATACCAAACCAATTACCTGATGGCCCTACTGATTATTTCAGCTTGTAAACACCTTGTTGAGACCAAAATTCAAGAGAGACTTACCAGTGGGCATATTCGCCCATACCAGTTGCCATATACATTACCAGTGGCTGTGGTGCCCAAGAAAAATGGAAATCTTCAAATGAGTATCGACTATATACCATTATATATAAGATTACAAAGAAGAATGCTTACCTACTGCCTCTAATTACTATTATTCAGTGACATTTAGAAAGCCCAAGTATTTACCATCATTGAACTCATCTCTAGATACTACTAGTTGGTTATGGCTGTAGATTTGAGTGAGTAAACTATATTTGTTACAAAAATGGTCAGTTTAAGTACACATATATGCCCTTCAGACTTACTAGAGCTAATAAACCTTTCAAAAGCCATGAATAATTTATTCCAGATTCTAATTAATTGATGCATTACTGTTTATTTCAACAATATTAATGTCATGAAAAGTGGAGCGCAGGTGGTTGCAATTGGGAAGGCACTAGGCAAAAGGTGTTAAAATAGGGCAAAATGGCCAATCAGGAAAAAGCAATGTAACATGTTATCTTATTTTGTTTTATATACATTCTCTAGCAAAATGCTGGCCAAACTAATGAAAACTATCAGAGAAAAGAGTTACTGAGAGTTGAGGGAGTTTGGGTAGTTCTACGGTGTAAAATGGCAAAGTATGATGCATTGGACTCAATGGAACAGCTGTAGTGTAGGGAGAAGTTTCGTGCCAAAGGGGAGGTTGGATCAGAGCTTGAAGCAGAGTCCAGCCATTGTGATATGGTTTATTAAGTGCTTTATTAATCTAAATGCATTTAAAGTAGGTGGGAACTTAGGCAAATTATCCCAAAATATATTGAAATTTATCTTTTTATTTGAGAAAAAGCAAAAGCATTATATACATGATTGTGATTATAAATTGAAGTTTTGTGATGGTTAAAAATAATTAACAAAAACAATCCATGCTGAAATTATTTGCCTTTTAGCGGAGTAGGAATCCAGCCTTATTGTGCTTGCTGATGCTACGCCGCTGGATCTCACAAAGATTTTTAATAAAATTTAATAATAAGAGCTAATATAAAATTTGGATTTTTTGTTTTTTTATTAAAAATGTGGAGGTAAACAAAAAAGCGGTCCCTTCCCAATATTTGACAATTAGTATTTATACAAGATTTTGAGGGTCAGAGGGAATATGAGGATAGTTTTGGAATAGCTGCAACACATTCCAAATTAGGAAATATGAGAAACTCTCCTATCAGATCATGGGAGTTATGAGTTACTATTTTGGAAATTGATAATTAGAGTTTTGAGGCAGGATTTACCCATATGGCAAGGTTTTGATGTACCGCAACTAATCACTGCTAGAGAAATTACGTTCACCTTGGGGGGCCTCCACCACGCCTATAAAAGGGGGTGACCCCCGCGTAGGTGTTGTGAAGGACTTGGTGATGGTTGGGGGAGTACCTTCCGCTGGTTGCCCCAAAGTACATCATGCAATTGGTGAAATCTGATCATTCAATTTTACAGATAGTGCCCATGTAGGTTTTATACTGGTATTACTTCAATTAATGGGGTTCCACCATGAATTGGTTAGGGTCTTTTGTCCAACTCCCCGAGATTTTTGATATCATTAAAATCACATTTAGGGTCATCAGAAACTTGTAAATGGCTGACAGTTCCTTGCTTCAGCTGATTTTAACCCAAGACATCCTTCCTCTGCAGTTGAGAGGGCAAATGTCTGATATTATCCACCAAAAGAAAGGTGGGGGGAGAATAAAGCTGAAGGAAGCAGCCATGTACACAATTGATGATAATTCCAGTAGCTAGCGATTTTATAGAATATTCATTGCCTCTTTTGTAGGTGACGGTGAAGGGACCCTCCCAGATTGATCCAAGCTTACCGCTTCTAGGAGTGATGCAGTTATGGTAGTATAATACGAAGTTAGATACTTTAAATGTAGGTAGGGGAGTTCTGAGCTCATTAGCTGCCTGCCCCTCTTTTATCACCATTTTGGCTAAGTTAGTCATTGCCTCTGATTGGAGCTAGATGATACGTTGAGCCAATCATCTCATAACTCGCTCAGGCTCCTCAACTCTAGAAGAGAATACATCCTTTACTAATAAAGCAGGAATATCTGGTTCTCACCCATATAAGACACAGAATGGGGACAAATTCAATACCCAGTGATAACTAATCCAATAGGCCATGAGGGCACTGGGTAAGTATTGATCCCAGTGAAGTGGATCAGAAGAGGCCATTTTTTGTAGGATGGATACCAGGGTACCATTTTCTCTTTCCACAGTTCCGTTGGTAGAGGGATTGTGTGGAGCTGAGAAAAGTTGTTGGGCCCCCATGAATGTTGACATGATTTTGACTACTCTGGAGGTGAAGTTCTTACCATTATCGCAGAGTAATACTTGGGGGCAGCCATGTCAAGAGAAGTTGTATTGATGTAAGTAGGTGGCTGTGGCCTTGGCTGTTTGAGCAGGAAGAGCTACCGCTTCCACCCACTTGGTGAAATGATCAATAGCTATTAGAATAAAATTGTTCCCACTAGTAGTCTGATGAAGGGGACCTACTACATCCAAACTGATGGTGTATAACAGTTGTTGGGGGGTTTGGGTTGATACTGGTATCTAGTATTGAAATTAGATTGATTCTTACATATAAGGTAAAATTCCAAGATGTCAACAATAGATTCCATCATACCATCCCAATAGTACCGATCCTTAATCTACTCAAAAGATTTCTTTGCTCCTCCATGCCCTAAGGTGGAGTGAGCTTATAGGATAGCGGATATGCGTTCTGAAGGCTGAAGGTAAGGTATCCACTTTGCCCCCACTTGTTTATGCAACTTCCCATCCTCCACTGTTGTGTTGCAGGAGTGCCAAGATAAAATCTTCTGAACGGGCTCATCCTCATCCTCCCATTTATTTGGGGTCATTAATAGATCATGCAACCTCTCCGCCTCACTGTTATCCAAATGAAGGACTGGCAGCCTCGTCAACCCATCAGCATATAAGTTACAGGCCCCAGCATGGTGTTCAATCTCCATATTGTAAGGCTGGAGCTTTATCCCAATGAGCTAACCAGCCATTAGGGTCCTTCATGTTTTATAACCATTTTAATGAAGCATGTCAGACATTCTCTTTCTTGACTTAGGAAAAAGAATGTTGAAGGTATTAGGGCTCCCGAATCTGCCATTATGATTGGCCCATCTCCTGTACAATCCTCAAATAGTACTGTGGCTATTAATGATATGAGCCCTCACAGTGAAAAGACCCTAGAGGATTCTCGGTGGAATCCTAACCATTGAAAACACGATTTACCACAAAAATCAGCTTAAAACAGTAAATATAAATAATAGAACTACTCCAACTCCTCGCTCAAATATGAGGAGTATAATATTGCATGGATTGGAACCTCCGCAAGGCAAGAAGATTTTACCCGCTGATGATTGGGTGCAAGCTAACCAATCATTATGATCCAAGTCTAACCACCGCCAAGGTGCAAAGATTTTACTTGAAGATGATAGGGTAACAATTAGCCAATCATTACCATCTGAGTCCAACCATCGCCGAGTTACCCAATCATTACCAGCCAAGTCTGACCACCACCAAGGTGAAAAGATTTTTACTTACTGGTGATTGGATACAATTCATCCAATCATTACCGCATGGGTCAGTTTTGCCTCAAGAATTTTTATCTACCATCTGATAGGTTAAAAGCCTATTTTCCCTAATTTAGATAACTGAGCTTTGCATTCTTTTACCTCAAATATTGATGGTCTCAAAATTTGAACTAGTAAAAATAGGAAAAGCTAGTATTGACAAGGGGGCCTTTCTTGGTTTTGCCGCGCCTATCATAATAAAAAATATAAAAACTATAAAAAGGTATTATTTTATACTTTTATTAGAAAATAAGTAACTCTCTCTAAGAAATTATTTGTGGCCTCCATTCGCAGATCCCACAAATTGGTGCTCACTACAGGGGTCGAGCCCCCTGAATACTTAGATAAGTATTAACAAAATGGAGACTGTCAACATGAGCAGCTCCCCTGACTTGCGAATAGTTGCTCTCAAGAAGCAACTGGCCAGCTCTTTCTCCCAGCTCAAAAAGTTAGAGCAACGACCATTCAAGCTACCCATGAAGGACAGATACACCCCTGGTGAAGGGAGGGTTGCCTCCTTCTTGTACGTTTATGAAGCTACAATGGATGGCGCTACTGACAAACAAAAAGTTCAGTACATCCTTCCCTGTTTAAGCCGCCGAGCCCAAGAGTTGATCTTCCATCATCTGGATCCTCAGCACACCTGGCCAGAGGTTAAGAAGGCCCTCTTGGATGAGTTTGGATCCAAGCAGAGCTTACAAAGGGCAAAACGGGCTTTCATGCGTATGAGTATTAGGGAAAGGAGAGTCAGTGGCCGCCTTTGAGGAATGATTCTATATGGAAGCCCAGATGTTGCTAACCTCAAAGATGTTGACTCTGGATGATGCTATAGCCGCCGTTTTAACTGGAGTGGCTAATAACCCATTGCTCGCCATGCACATCACTTCCATCAAACGCTATTTCCAGACTGTCCAAGGCATAAAGGAAGCGTTAATAGATGTCGCCGATTTCCACAAGCCTGAAGTTCCATGTGGAGCAGTATCTCGCCCTAATGTTTTAACCATTGAAGATTCAAAACCTAAGCCTCGGTCTTAGCTATTGAAGACAGGAAGAAGCCCCTTCAGATAATGGGCCCTAAAAAGAAAAACCCTGAAAAACCTGCGGCTTCAGTATGACTTAAGCTGGACATTCCTCGGTCATACAAAGCGGAGATCCCTGTAGTGGTTTCCTCTACAGCTCAGCTAGTAGGTGCGCGCCCTAAGGGCATATCCTCCAGAAATACTGGGGTTGAAAAATGCCGGTTAAAGCCAAGCTGATTACCCCACCTCTTATGGCTGTATCCCCCACTTTAATTACATCATTGCCCATGGTTGAAAATACCCCTGAGGCTGACTCTGAGGGGGGTATGATAACGTTGGGTACTACTTGCTGGGAGCTCCCGTGGAAGTGGAGGTCCCTGATCGCCTAAACGCTGGGGAAGTAGATGAAGCCACCATACCTGAGGATACTTACCTCCACCAAATTCTAGGGGAGCCAATCATTATTGATACTGCCAGTGACACAGATGAGGTGTTGTCTCGCCTTATTCGCCCTATCGCACATGGCCCTAACAGGCAGTCCAATAACGAACACCCCCCTTCCTTTTGTCTTATGTCACCTCCGGGCACAACAATAAAAAACGGTCAATTTAGTGGAGGCTAGAGATGTTATTCCAAATCCTGCAGTAGATGAGGTGGTGAATAAGCTGGTTGAACAACGAGTGGTTGACATGAAAATCACATCCCAAAACCCCTCTAAACTCTTAAGCAAGGCCAACTTCAAAGGAAAAGTCCAAGCTCCTAAAGTACAGCCTAAAAAAGAGAATTCTACCTTTAAGCCAGCGGAGGCAACTGTTTCTCATCCCAAAGCTCAAAAAAATCGCTCTTCAAAGGATGCTACCCCTCACGAACTTCAGCCTAAACCTCCGCGCACTGAGGATAAAGAATCATATTCTGGAAAGTCTAGCCAAACAAAAACAGTGACTAACAAAGGCCAAGCTGCCAAAGAGCTCTGAGCTCCTCTACCTTCATACAAAGTATTGGATAGGGTTATATATCTCTGAAATCGTATAACTCCCTGAAATGGCAAACTTAGACCAAATTGGGAGGGGCCCTATACCATCATACATAAGAGAGGAGATGAATATTCCATAAAATTTTTGGCTACAAGGAATATCATAATCTGGGTACATGGTCGCTACCTCCGACCCTACACCCCTACCAACATTCTTGAGGGGGGCAATGTCAGACATTCTCTTTCTTGACTTAGGAAAAAGAATGTTGGAGGTATTAGGGCTCCCAAATCTGCCATTATGATTGGCCCTTCTCCTGCCCAATCTCAAATAGTACTGTGGCTATTAATGATATGAGCCCTCACAGTGAAAAGACCCTAGAGGATTCTCGGTGGAATCTTAACCATTGAAAAACACGATTTACCACAAAAATCAGCTTAAAATGGTAAATATAAATAATAGAAATACTCCAACTCCTCAGTCAAATATGAGGTGTATAATATTGTATGGATCGGAACCTCTGCAAGGCAAGAAGATTTTACCCACCAATGATTGGGTGCAAGCTAACCAATCATTATGATCTGAGTCTAACCACCGCCGAGGTGCAAAGATTTTACTCAAAGATGATAGGGTAACAATTAGCCAATCATTACCATCCGAGTCTGACCATCACTGAGTTACCCAATCAACACCAGCTGAGTCTGACCACCACCGAGGTGAAAAGATTTTTACTTGCTGGTGATTGGATACAATTCATCCAATCATTACCGCATGGGTCAGTTTTGCCTCAAAAATTTTTATCTACCATCTGATAGGCTAAAAGCCTATTTTCCCTAATTTAGATAACTGAGCTTTTCCTATTTTTACTAGTTCAAATTTTGAGACCATCAATATTTGAACTAGTAAAAGTAGGAAAAGCTAGTATTGACAAGGGGGCCTTTCTTGGTTTTGCCGCGCCTATCATAATAAAAACATAAAAACTATAAAAAGGTATTATTTTATACTTTTATTAGAAAATAAGTAACTCTCTCTAAGAAATTATTTGTGGCCTCCATTTGTGGATCCCACAAAGCGTGGTCTGTAACCACAGTTAAGGCAGTCCCATATAAAAAAGGGAAGTAGTGCTTCACAGCTAACAGCACAACGAGGCACTCCTTCTC
>JAKSZP010013765.1:0-48883 GCA_022478985.1 Massospora cicadina
CTCAAACCTTTCTACCATTAAATACTGAATGATCTGAGATTGAGAGGGGATGTTTTTTATCATCTCCAGTGGCGCCTAATAAAAAATTATCCTGTATTTTCCTAAGTTTTTGATTTTATGTATATTTATTATTATTGTGATATCAACCCCCCATTGTTGTATTTCAGTGGAATAAGCACTATGAGAGCATCTTCTGCACCCAAAATCCAACAAGGAGCTAATGTCAGATGAAGCTCTTGACAGAGGACCAGGAAAAGTGAGCCCTGCTTATAGTCAAGGGTTGTTTGAGCCCATGAGGATGATTCAGGGGCTCTGAAACGCCCCTGTCACCTTCCAACGTGCAATGGATCACATTTTTGGCGATCTCAAGTTTTCTAGCATGCTGATTTATCTCGACAATACTATTATACTCACCCAAAATTCCAAAAGCTAATACGGCACCTCTGAGAAGTTTTTAAATGGCAGCAAGTGTCCAATCTGAAGTTAAATGAAGCAAGTTCACTTTCCTCAAGAGGCAGTAATTTTCTAGGGCATGAGATCAGCCATAGTGGAATCAAGCATCAAGATGGGAAGGTTAAAACAATCATGGCTATGGAGCCAACCAGGATCATGATAGACATCCAAGTGCTCATCAGAATGGTAGGATATTACCAGCAGTTCATCCCCCATTTCGCGGACTTTATTACTCCTCTAATATACTTACTGACTAAGTAAACAAAGTTTGTGAGGGCCTGGAACAGGAGCAGGCATTTGAGTAATTAAAGGCCAGAATGGTAGAAACGTAGACCTTGGCCTACCCTGATTTCAAAAAACTTTTTACATTTATTCTGACGCCAGTAACGTTGGACTTAGTATGATACTGGCACAATTATATGAAGAAATGGCAGGCCACCCAGTTAAGTATGTTACAAGGTTTTTAGAAAAGCAGAGAAGAACTACACTGTCATAAAGAGTTAGTTCCTGGCAGTGATCTGATTGGTTAATAAATTCAGATCTTACTTTTATGGGGTACATTTTAAGATAGTAACAGATCATGTGTCACTCCACTGGTTGTATAACATAAAAGATCCTGATGGATGCCTTGCCCGCTAAGCAGTACTTCCCCCAGGCTATGATTTCAAGATAGCACGGTGAGCAGGGACAAACACTTTAACACTGACAGCCTATCAAATTTTCCGGTATTTTACTTACTAGTGCCAGAGAGCAATTGACTATATGAGTTAATTGGGTTACCAGAAGAAGTTTGGAAGGAAAGAACAGATGAAGTTAAGACTATCCTGAGAAGGTGTTCTAAAGTCACCCAGAATGATGATGAAAACCTAAAGAAGAAAGTGCTGAACAAGTGGTACCCTTACATTAGGCCCAGTGACTAAATAGGAATGGTGATGGAGGCACATAAGTATGTAAGCCATTGAGGATTTCAGTAAACGCTGGAATACCTGAAGGAGCGATTCTACTGGAAGTGTATCTCTGAAGAAGATCATCAAGCTTTAGAGATATCTACCATGTGCAAGATTCCACCCACTGGAGAAACAAAGTGAGTTTTCTCCAATCTTACCTATAGCACCCTTCAGCAATGTATCAATTGATGTGGTAGGACTCCTACCAACTGCCTCCAGTAAAACAATATTCATTTCAGTAGAAATTGATCACTTCATCAAGTGGATCCAAGACTCTAAGGTCAAGGTGTATACTGCGAACTCAACCATTAATTACTTTACAACCAAGTGATAGCAAAACACAGTTGCACTCAGGTTTTGCTTTTAAACAATGGGAAGAATTTCATCTCAGATGTGGTGAGAAAGCTGATGGAATTAATGTAAAAAAAGAAAATCTACTCCCTACACCCCATCCAAAAAAAGAAGCATTAAGTGATTCAATGAAGTCTTGGGATATTTTGGAGAATACCGCCCTCAAATACAAATAGAAATGGGGCCAGTTGCTGCCCTCAGTGTTGTTGGCTTACCAGTTGAACCACCACCATGTGATTGGGATGTCCCCTTTCAAAGCCCTGTATGGGCAAAAGGCAGCACTGCCAACCCTACTAGCAAAATCATTACTGAAGAATAGAAGAACCTGACACCTGGAAGCTATCAGCAGGATTTAGCCAACTAATTGATTATAATTTGATTAAAAGCCTCAAACAATATAGATGCGACTAGCCCTCAAATTCAATGAGAGAGTCAGAAACAAACTAGGCTTCCAGTGTTCAGCCTAGGGGACAAAGTTTTGCTTATCAATTATTTGAATCACAGTCAGAGAAGTTAAATGGTCATCTGGATTAGGGCTGCTACAGTCTTGGAAAAGAGAGGAGTGAATACTTTATCTGGAATATTGATACTAAAATTGTATTTGATAGAGTTCATGCACGGCACCTGAGGTCATTCTGCTGGTCTCATTTTGGGAGGGGAAATGTCACGAATGAGGCCATGAGAGTACCAGCGGACCATTCCTTGACTGGCAGAATGAGTAGAGTTCCACCCTATCAAAATTTTAACCCAGATAAAATCCTCCAATGATTTATCATTATTTGGGATGTTATGGCCAATCCTGGTGGAATGGCTTATTGACTGAATTTTGTGTTATTTGATATGATTGCTGGTTCGTTTCTCCCCAATATTTTTTGAGCTGAAATTAGTATTCTGCCAAGTTTAGAATTAGGTTTGAGTGGGGCCAATCGGTGGCCCCAAATTAGTATAAGGATCAATAGTGACTAATAAGCTGAGGACGATCCAACTGGTATCAATCAGCGGAATCATTTTTTGATGCCAACTGCCATTTGTGGACTGTTGTGGGATTTCTGGCGGAAAGCTAATGTATTCGCTTCAATCACCCATCTATGATTTTGCTGCCTATACTATTTATTCAATGTCAACGGATCTGACAATCATGAGTTTGAGGTGGCTGAAGTTGTTTCTGATGCCTCATTTATTATAATCAATTAATTGAGATAAGATGAGAAGAGATGATGACAAGATGCCAATATATTCCTTTTCAAAGCGAGTAACTGAAGTTGTTTCCAGCACATTATTATCAACTTGAAGGTCAAGCCCAAATTCAACATTTATTTAGATTAATTATTTATATGGCTCACTGGCAACTTAAGGCTAAGGATAAGCCAAAACTAATTCATAAATTGGGAAGGATGGAGCAAGAGGGTCGACGCCAGGGAAGAGAATAGTGCAGTAGAAGAATAATAAGAGTGGTTGGCTGGAAGAACCAGCGGAAGAGCTGTAGGTCAGTGTTGGGTGTAGTAGCCCTTTTGTAAATAGTATAAATACCAGGCGCTTCCTTCTCAATAAATATCTCCTTTTGCCTAAACTAACTTTTGTTATAAGTTTATAATTTATTTCGTTGGTTAGAAATTTAGGCAGGGGATCCCCAAAATGGCGTAGGTTGTCATGGATGCAGCTGATAAGAATTAAATTTGGGCTCCCAGTAAGGGTGTGTGAGCACTCAGTGGAGAGCCCAGAATGCCAAGGGCAAAGCGGTCCGTGCAACTAGAAGAAGGGGAGATCTATTGGGGACGTGAGGAAAGTAAAGGTTCATTAATGTACTGAAGGCCCCCAAGGCAAACCAGATGGCTGCAATGGGGGCAACCGCGAGTCTTGCAGGGGCAACCCCAAAGGCGGGAGAGGCGTGGAGGATGAAAACTCCTCCAAGGTTTGCAGTTGCTGGCCTTTGGTTTTGAATAGGTGATTTCATGTGTCAGCGAGGGTTGCCACAGGACCCACTGCGGGAACAAGTGTGCTGTCAGAGAGGAAAGTGGACCCGCGGTGAGCGTTAGGGCTGAGCTCCCCTTGGGTGGGGTGCTCTGGAGCCCTCAGGTGGGTGGGACCATTGGCAGATGAGCCAGGTGTGGGGGCTGAGCTTGCAAGCACCGGGGTGGGGGCGCCCTGATGCTGCTCCAATAGGGGAGCGGTCTCAGGGATCCCAGCGGCAGAGCAAACAGATGGGTTCACATTAGACGGGTATGCAAAAACAGATGGAGAATTGACTTCATCATCAGGGGCGAGAGGGTTTATGGAAGATATGATCCGCCACTGCATGGTGGGGTTGAGTGACTGGATTACCCATTTGGCGATCATCAGGATGATTATTTTGGATAGCAGTGTGATTTTCCAGATTGATCAGCGGAATTTTTGAAAAATAAACAGGCAGAGCCTGCGGCAAGGCATTCAGGGTATTTGGTTTTTGTTTAGTGCAAAGCGCGGGAAGATTAGATAATGAACCAACAACTGCCCCTTACAGGTCAGTTGCCTTAAGTATTGGGAGAATCGCATAGTGAGGATGCTGAGGGATTTTGTGATTGGGGATCAGCGATGGGATTTGGTTGGCTGGTGGGTGGGAGGGTGGGGGGATGTCCAAAACTTGGCAAAGTTAAAAAACTTTTTCAGATTTTTTAGATTCTTTTGGGGCAAAACCAGGTCAATGGTACTGATCCGGGCCCTGACCATTTGAGTCAGGCTGTTCACACAGTTTGGATTCCCCAGATTTGTCCCAGGGAGCTGTGGCCTTGGTGCTGGGTCATCCGCAACCTGGTCTGAACTCTTGAACTGATTATTTGCGCAATCTGAACTTCCTAGATCTGTCCTGGGGAGTAGGGGCAACTGGTCTGAGTCACTTGTAACCTGGTTTAAAACCCGAATCATGTGCTAATCTGATTTTTGGCCCCAGCCAGTCCAGACTGGCTCCTTCAGCCTGGAATCTGCAGACTGGGCTCCGATACTAGCACTGGCTATTTTCTCAAAATTTTGGTATATTTTCCCTGGTGAAGAGAGGGGTCCCAAGGGCCTGCCCATGGCCCCTGGCTTGCATAATTTTCTGGCAGTCCCCCTCTATTAGTCTTACCAGGGTTGAGGAGGGGGTAGGGGAGAAACCTGATTGTCTTTAGGGGGAAGGGCAGTCACCCAGCACTCATCTACCACATGCGCCAAGTCTCTCAACTGCAACAGGGGGTCCACTTGGGACTTTGGGCCCCTTTTTGTCTGAAAGGGATGTTGCTCCCTATCCAGTTGTAGGGGCTGGTCCCCAGGACTTACACTATCCTTTCCTTTTTCAACAGGGAGGAGGCCCCCACCTGGGGCATGGACCAGGGCATAGTTCTTGTGCCTCTCTGGGAGCTTTATGGCCTGGATGGCTGTAATCTTCTGGGGGGACAGGAAGTTACCAGGTGGGAGTTGTGGAATTCCTCTATAAGGTCCTTATAATTTGCGCAATTGTTTGCAATCACCCAGCTGTTCTCATAAGAGGTAGCCTTTCCAGACAACCAGGTATTGAACAGATCTATGGGACCTCCGGGAAGCCAGGATAGCCTCCACCTCCACTTACTGGGATTCCCCAGCGAGGATTGGCTCTGGTGATGTTGGCCTTTCCCCTTTGAAGGGGGTGTATGGAAGACGTTATGCTGCTTCCAATGAGCGGGCAGCTTCAGGCTCCATTGCCTAAGTATTTCTTGACCTCAAAGGGACCAGAGCGTTTGGCTGCAAGTTTCTGGGTGGGGGCTTTCAAGGGGAAGATTGCGGGTGTCCAGCATAATGCTGACTTCGGTCCAGGGAGGCGCTTCCAGTTAGCAAACTTTTTGTAGTCCTCAATGGATTATCAAATCTTTGGAGGTCGTGTGACGTGGAGTGCACACATGTGGTCTTCAGCTGCAGGGACTGCTGAGGAAGACATTTGGAAGGAGGGGTTGATAGCCTCAAAGGGGGAGAGATTGGTCGAGGGTGGAGTGAATTGTTTATGTGGTCCTTCCAAGTGTCTTGTAAGGCTGTCGCATAACAATGCAGGTACTGCTCCAGGTTCACCCACTCAGTCTTCCCATTGGACTGGATTGGTAGGCAGTATATCTGCAGGGCTTGATGCTGAGGAGGGTTAGCAACTCTTCCCAGAACCGGGGTAACTGGGGTCCCCTTGCTCATTATCTCTTTGGAGAGACCAAACATGGCAAAGACATGGTTGATAAATAAATTTGTGGTCTCCACCGCGGTAATAGAGGAGAGGCATGAAGAGCGCGGACTTGTAAATTGATCTAAAACTACCATGATAGCATCTGAGCTGTTAGAGGGGGGGAGCTCCACGATGAAGTCTACCAAAACTGAGGTCCACGGGCCTTCCACCTGCTGCAGGGGGTGCAACCCCTTCTTCCCAGAATGGTCCAATTTTGCCTGGGTGCAGGTGACACAGCGGGAGATCCAGAAGGGAATGTCCTTTGAGGACCCCAGCCAATTATAGGTTCTCTTTACAAGATCTGCACACTTCATGATGCTGGGGTGCCCAACAGTCTGAGGGACATGTTGTTCCTCAATAACACAGTTACGTAGGGATGGGGGGACCCAAACCCAATCGTGGAACCAGATGGTTCCCTCCCACAAAGTATATGGGGCTCTCTTCCAACTCATAAACTCTAGTTCAGTATAAAGCTCTAATCCTTCTGGGCAACAGGTCTGGGCAGCAAGGATGTGGAGGAGGAGCAGTGTGTCAGGGGCAAGGTTGGCAAAAGCTATCATTGGGGGGCCAAGGAGAGGATTTGGGAGGGGGCACTACAGTAATAAGCTCTAGCGGGTCTTCTCCACCATTGGGTGATAGAGATGGGTTCCAGCTGAGAATGTCCAGCAACACGTTCAGGGGGCCTTTTATAAATTCATATTTAAAAATGAAATCCACATAGGTCCTGGTATGTGCGAGTTTGCTGGTGCCCCAACTTCTGAGGTTTGCAGTAGTATGGTAATGCCTTATGGTCAGTCCAAACAATATTTTCTGGCTGGGCGCCCTGCAGGAGGTATTGCCAGTGGGTGAGCGACCACGCCACTGCTGCTAGCTCCTTGTCATATATTGGCCACACTTGTTCTGTGGAGGTGAATTTGTGGGAGTAGTAGGCCACTGGGTGCTCAACCCCCTCATGCTCCTCTAGCAGCACAGCGCCCACTGCCACTGACAAGGCGTTGCAGGCTACAATGAAGGGGTGGGAGGCGTCAGCATGCCGCAGGACTGGGGAAATGAAGAAATCTTCTTTGATAGACTCGAAGGCCTGCTGGCATTCTGGGGACCACTTGAAGGGGGCGTTCTTCCCAGTGAGGGGGTGAAGGGGTGCCGCCAGTTGGGCGAGGGCTGAGTAAAAATTTTAAGAAGGTGATGGTGCTGAGAAAACTTCGAAGTTGTTTCTGTGTAGTTGGGGTAGACTAAGACTGGATCGCCTTGAGCTTAGAAGGGGGAACAGCATATCCATCCTTCAGGACGAGGTTACCTAAGAAGGTCACTTCATCCCAGAAAAATTCGCACTTTGATAGTTTTACAAGGAGCCCTGCCTTATGGAGGGCTGCCACCACTGCTTCTAGATCCTTGGCGTGTTGCTCTGGGGTAGGGGAGTGGATCAGAATATCATTGATGTAGGCTACAGCGCATGAGAAGTGCAAGCCCCCAAGCACATCATCAATGAGGCGTTGGAAGGTGGCTGGAGCATTCTTCAGTCTGAAGGGCATCACTCTGAACTGAAAAAGCCCCGGCGGGTGCATATAGCTGTGAGCCGCTTTTGTCCTCTCGCCACCCTCACCTGGTTAAAGGCGTTCACCAGATCTAACTTTGAGAAGACCCAGGATTTGGCGATGGCTTGGGCGATGGTTTTCTCTAAGGGTAAAGGGTAGGGGTCAGGGATGGTGATGTTGTTGAGGTGGCCATAGTTGATGCAAGGGCTCAGAATGACATCTGCTTTATGAGCAAAAACTATAGGGGAGGCGACAGGTGAATACTTCTTGATAAGCCACCCCTTCTCTAACATCTCGTCTAGCCAAATCCCCAAAGCCTTATCCTCTTCCTTAGTGTAGGGGTAGAGGGGGCAGTTGATCTTGACTAGATCGACCATCAGCTGAAATATTAGGCTATATTTGGAGTGTGGGGGGAGCTTAGAAGCCAGCGACATGCCAAAGATGGACTTATAAGGGGTTAGGAAGGGTGGGAAGTCTGAAGGGAGGTTGATAGGAGTGGGATCAGGGGTAAAATGGAGCCAAGGGATGTGCCCAGGGGAGGGTTTTTAACAAGGGAAACTCTTCACTCAACTTGAGATTTGAGAACAACAAGGAGTTATTTGCAAGATTAATGTGGACCTGCTGTCGCCACCACCAGCCCACCCCAAGATCACGGGGTAGAGCAAGTCCTGTATGGCTGAGAAATGGTCACTAAACCCAAAATCATGTACGGAGAAGTTCAATGGGCGTTGGATGCGGTAATACTTCATGGGTTTTGATGAGGCGCCCAGGACTGATGAGGCTTCTTCCATCGCCAGGTCCAAGGAATATGCCACACTGAGGTTGATAAAGTTGCCTGCCGCTCCAGTGTCGAGGAGGGATTGCACAGTAAATTCACCTGACTCTGAGGGGAAAGAGATAGGGAACAAGAAGTAGGCTTGATCCTCTTTAATGGGATGGACGAGAGAGAGGGCAGCCAAGGAGGGGGCATGACCCATCATCAGAAGAGATTGACCAAGAGGCGCTGAGCTGGTCTGTAACTGGGATGGGGTTTCTGCTTCATCCTTGTCCCAATGGGGCAGCGAGGGTTGATGCGTAGGCCCGCTCCACTCTCTTTGAAGGGGACATTCAGGTTAACTGGGGGGTGATAGCGCCAAGACGGGTAGGCTCTGAACTCTGGGGGATCGAGGACCCACTCTCCTGATCTGGGGTGAGAGCAGGGGGTGCGGCAGGCAGGGGCTCTTCTGAGGGGAAGGTACCCAAGGTGGTTACAGAGGGGGCGCAGAGGGCGGCGAGGCCTGGGGGACGCTTCCATTGGCCGCGACCACTGGCAGGGGGAGAGGGGGTGGCACGCGGTACCTCAAGAGCTGTGACAGCACACATTGGGTCGGTAAAGGCCTGGCCCCAATCGCATGAGCCACAGAGAATGCAATTTTTAGGACCCATAAAGGGGGTCCCAAGATGCATGGGCGGCCGTAGTGGGGTCCACGGAAGCTCAGAAGGTGGAGATGGTGATTTTGGGAGGGATGGGCACCATGGGAGCTAGGACCACAAAGGCTTTGATCAGGGAGGGTAGGTCCGTGGCTGTCTGTCCTAGTGTTAAGAGATGGAGGAGGCGCGCTGGTTTAGACTCAGGGGCCTGGACCGCCAAAGTGACCAGCGCCAGTAAAGGGGTGGGGTTCAGACTTAGCAGCAGAGTGGAGCACTCCCCTAACCCAGTGGCGGGTGTCCCTGTCTAGGGCGTCAAGGAGAGCTACGCTCTGCTGGGCATCAGAGGGAAGGGGGATTTCCCGTCATCAGCAGTAAAGCCCACCTGAAGTTCCGCCAGGACAACCATGATTTGGTTGGCCACCTCATCAGAATGGATAGGGGGACTCCCACCCTATCATGTTGACTGATGGGGTGACACTTGTCACCATGGCTCAGTGGGGGGGACCTGGTCAACACAACCTGGCAGCATGCTCAGATGAACGAGGCAGCCAACCAGCAGGAGAAGGCCAGGTCGCAAAGATAGAGCACGTTTATGGTAAGGGTGTAGGCCAACGCTTCGCCAGTGCCAGCGAGGAGGGTGGAGAAGGCTGAGGTTACTGGTCAGTTCATTATGTCATGGATGCGGCTGATAAGAATTAAACTGGACTCCCAGTCAGGGTGTGTGAGCACCCAGTGGAGAGCCTAGAATGCCAAGGGCACAGCGGTCCATGTGACTAGAAGAAGGGGAAATCTATTGGGGATGTGAGGAAAGTAAAGGTTCATTAACGTACCAAAGGCCTCAAGGCAAACCAGATGGTTGCAATGGGGCAACAGCGAGTCTTGTGGGGGCAACCCCCAAGAGTGGGAGAGGCGGGGAGGATGAAAACTTCTCCAGGGTTTGCAGTTGCTGGCCTTCAGTTTAGAATAGGTGATTTCATGTGTCAGCGAGGGTTGCCACAGGACCCACTGCGTGAACAGGGGTGCTGTCAGAGAGGAAAATGGACCTGCGGCGAGCGTTAGGGCTGAGCTCCCCTTAGTGGGGTGCTCCGGAGCCCTCAGGTGGGTGGGACCAGTGGTGGACGAGCCAGGTGTGGGGGCTGAGCTTGCAAGCACTGGGGCGTGGGCGCCCTGATGCTGCTTTAATAGGGGAGTGGTCTCAGGGATCCCAGTGGTGGAGTGAATGGATGGATTCACATTAGACAGATATGTGAAAATGGATAGAGAATTGACTTCATCATCAGTGGAGAGATAGTTTATGGAAGATATGATCCGCTGCCGCGTGGCAGGGTCAAGTGACTGGGTGACCCATTCAGCGATCATTGGGATGATTATTTGAGTAGCAGTGTGATTTGCCAGATTGATCAGCGGAATTTTTAGAAAATAATCAGGTGGAGTCCACAGCAAGGCATTCAGGGTTTTTGGTTTTTGTTTAGTGAAAAGTGTAGGAAGATTAAAGAATGAACTGACAACTGCCCCTTGACAGGGCAGTTGCCTTAATTATTGGAAGAATTGCATAGTGGGGGTGCTGAGGGATTTTGTGATTGGGGATCAGCGATGAAATTTGTTTGGCTGGTGGGTGGGAGGGTGGGTGGATGTCCAAAACCTTGGCAAAAAAAAAAAAACTTTTGCAGATTTTTCCAAATTTTTGGGGCTAAACCAGGTCAATGGTACTAATCTGGGCCCTGACCATTTGAGTTGGGCAGTTCACATGGTTCATATTCCCTGGATTTGTCCAGGGGTCTGTGGCCTTGGTGATGGGTCATCTGCAACCTGGTCTGAATTCTTTAACTGATTATTTGCGCAATCTGAACTTCTTAGATCCGTCCTGGGGAGTAGGGGCAACTGGTCTGAGTCACTTGTAACCTTGTTCAAAACCTGAATCATGTGCTGATCTGATTTTTGGCCCCAGCCAGTATGGTTTGGCTATTTCAGCCTGGAATTTGCAGAATGGGCTCCTATACCAGCACTGGCTATTTCCTCAAAAGTTTGGTATGTTTTCCCTGATGAGTGAGGGGTCCCAAGGGCCTGCCCATGGCCCCTGTCTTGCATAATCTTCTTGCAGGCCCCCTCTATTAGTCTTACCAGGGTAGAGGAGGGGGTAGGGGAGAAACCTGATTGTCTTTAGGGGGAAGGGCAGTCACCCAGAGCTCATCTACCACATGCGCCAAGTCGCTCAACTGCAACAGGAGGTCCACTTGGGCCTTTGGGCCCTTTTTGTCCAAAAGGGATGTTGCTACCTATCCAGTTGTAGGGGGCTGGTCCTCAGGACTTACACAGGTGACACGTCAAGGGGTTAGCCAGCGCTGCTGGCCTGGATGCCTAAGGTAAAACAGCAAGGGTTGACCAGTATTCATACTGGTTAGCCTGCTAACTAGCAGAGCCCATAGTTGATTTTCTGACATTGGTGCTCACTACAGGGGGCTCTGCTGGTTGGTGCTTAAGTAGCTGATAGGTTGGTGAAGAGGTGGCAGTGATGTGCCACTGTGGTTTAGTTCCAGGAGTTGTTGGTGGCAGGGAGGGCCAAGCCCTGGACGCCCGCCCCACATGCTGAGGTTGGAAGTAGGAGGATTACCATCTGGTTACGTGGGGGGAAATTTCGTAGTTTTAACCAGATAAAATCCTCCAATGATTTATCATTATTTGGGATGATATGGCCGATCCCAGAAGAATGGCTTATTGCCTGAATTTTGTGTTATTTGATATGATTGTTGGTTTGTTGCTTCCTAATTTGGGTTGAGCTGAAATTTGTATTCCATCAAATTTTGAATTAGGTTTGAGTGGGGTCAATTGGTGGCCCCAAATTAGTATAAGGATCAATAGTGAATAATAAGCTGATGATCCAACTGGTATCAGTCAGTGGAATCAGTGTTTGATGCCAACTGCCATTTGTGGACTGTTGTGGGATTTCTGGCGAAAAGCTGATGTATTCGCTTCAATCATCCATCTATGATTTTGCTGCCTGTACTATTTATTCAATGTCAACGGATCTGACAATCATGAGTTTGAGGTGGCTAAAGTTGTTTCTGATGCCTCATTTATTTTTTTAAATTTTATTTGAGGTGGGCTGACCTGCGGATGATACCGCACTGATTAGGGAAGTGAAGAAAATGGGAAAGGAGGATAAAACCCGGAAAACCTCCATGCGCAGCATATGATAGGCCAGTAACTCCATGGACCGCCTTTGCTATTTGCTATCTCGGTTCAGGGCATTGGCGCGCAAAACCAACACAGTCAAAATCGTCCCCTACCCAAAGTCCATTACTGGGATCAAACTCGGGAGGCAGTGGTAGAGGGTCTATACTCTACCACTGGGGTATCCTCCTTTCTGATGCCTCATTTATTATAATCAATTAATTGAGATAAGATGAGAAGAGATGATGGCAAGATGCCAATATATTCCTTTTCAAAGCGAGTAACTGAAGTTGTTTCCAGCACTTTATTATCAACTTGAAGGTCAAACCCAAATTCAACATTTATTTAGATTAATTATTTATATGGCTCACTGGCAACTTAAGGCTGAGGATGAGCCAAAACTAATTCAGAATTGGGAAGGATGGAGCAAGAGGGTCGATACCAAGGAAGAGAATAGTGCAGTAGAAGAAGAAGAGTGGTTGTCTGAAAGAACCAGCGGAAGAGCTGTTAGGTTGGCGTTGGGCGCAGTAGCCCTTTTGTAAATAGTATATATACCTGGCGCTTCCTTCTCAATAAATATCTCCCTTTGCCTAAACTACCTTTTGTTATAAGTTTATAATTTATTTGTTAGTTAGGGATTAGGCTGGGGGATCCCCAAAATGGTGCAGGTGACATGCCAAGGGGTTAGCCGGCGCTGCTGTCCCCAATGCCTAAGGTAAAACAGCGAGGGCTGACTAGTCTTCATACTGGTTAGCCTGCCAACTAGCAAAGCCCATAGTCTATTTTCTGACACACCCCAAACTGGAAGTGTGGGCAATTTACCTGCCATGGATAGAGTTGAACAAGCCCCTTTTATAGATGCAGGCGAGGCAAGAATTTTTACCACACAATCAGAGTGATATCATGAAAAAAAATTCCACTTGCCATTTCATAATATTTGCTATATGAAGATGATCATGTCGCTGAAGAATAATAAAAAATGACTTCCTTTTATACCTTTAGGGACCAAAATCATTTGCAATTTGTGATAATGAAGTTTTTATTTGACCAAATTGCCCCAATGGAGAAATGAGGCTCTCATCCAGATATTACAAAATCTTTCAATCAACCAATTTTGAGAGTCACTCAAAACCTGATGTGAGGTGCATTGAAGGAGAGCCATTGCATGAACCCAAGAGAGAAGCATATTACCAAATCTGGCAATTATTCAATAACCAAGAAGATGCAACCACCACAACCTAGTAGCAGTGACAGAAGAAAGGGCCCCTGAATATTTAGGTTCAGGATTAATTGCTACAAGAAGGAGCTCGCAGATATAGGATTTATCTCAAATAGATGAATCAAAATTGGCGATCTCATGTGCCTCACTAAGGGAACTTGAAGGCCCTAACATCGCTACCCAGATTTCCAAATTATTCTACATTTATCTTTTATTTTATTTCTTGATTTTTTACTAGATGTATAAAGAAATTCGCCTTTACTCTAATATAAACCTTTCCGCGGAATCTCAGTTTTATGCTTTTTTTTGTTTCGCTTATATTGATTTGAGTGATCTAATTGCCTTTAGCCAGTCTGTGATTAGCAACTAAGCAGAATACAGTAACTAGTCTGAGATCTACCTTGATCAAACATGACACTTGATATCGTAGATATCTTGAAGCTGAGCTGCCAATGGAGAGGTTGGATTTGATTCCATTGCGTCCTGAGGGCCGTTGTATATAGGACATAATTAGAGAGTGTCAACAAGATAATCGCCAAGTGCATGAACAGTTTACCAAAGAGATCAATTGTTACAGTTAGTGAAATTTTCCTGGTGTAGAAAGCCCCTCATAAGCTAAATCCAATAATCCCTTGGAGTCAAGGTCAAGACCTTAAAGGTCACCAATGATCTCTCCAAGGTCATTGACTGGAAAATGAGTTCTGGCTTTGCCATATAGGGCTGAGGTAAATAGTGCTATAGAGGCGGAAAATTTGTGGAAAATCGGTTTAAAATCTAGAAAATAAGCCAGTACAAGGTTACAATATTTTGTCAGATTTGAAAATTCTCGATTTCTCTAGAAGGCAAATATTTTACAGCTCAGATCAGGTTTTGTTAAAGGCCTTAAAAGTATCACAAATCTTCACATTAAATTTTATGCCCTAGTTGAGAAAGGCTTTGATTTTCTCAGATAGACAGTTAAATTTTGGCAAAGTTTATGGATTATTCGCTGAAATTTTCCCATACTTTTCTGCTTATTTTTTAAGAAAATTCTGATTGAAACCTTCATGATGACCAGACTCAATTTTCTGCTTGGTCTAACCCTCACCTTTAGCGTGGAACCGCCCTCATGCCGTGGCCTATTCCTTCAACTCCACCACGTCATAATTTGTCATGTTCCGCCGCAGTTCCTATGCTACCTAGTAAAACTCAGGTGACCCTTGTCCATGATAGTTGCTGTCAGTTTGGCGTGCATTTTGTTTAGTAATTTTGTTTGTAAACATAACAAATTTCCTAAGGCGTTGCTTTCTATGATTTGGCCACTTCGCCTTGTTCAGTCACCTTTTTCCTAGCGCTTTTCCTCCTGTGACCTTCTGCGCTCAGTTTCCAGTAAAATAATCTGAGAAGAGCCTTGATTTTAATGTTATTTTTATTTACTTTTAGGTGCTAGAGTCAGCTCAATACTCTCAGAGTTATCACCCATTAAAGCAGTCCACTGGGCTGATACTTTTGTATTCCTTCTAGCCTTGGTTGTTACCTTCTTCAAAGGGTGTGCTGAGGATGTTGCGTGGCTCCCCTCACTCAAGATGCTTATACAGTGTGCAGTACCTGACACTACTAGTCTCACTCTCCACTATTCACGCGTTTTCAAAGTAAAAAAACGAGATCTTTAACATGTTGTCCAGCCTTAGGACGGCAAGAAGTCTCAAGGCAAGTATTAACTGGCACACTCCTTCTCCAGCTGCTTCTCCGTGAATTTTCAGAGGGAGCTCACCAATGGTTACTCTCCACGGGTGAGAATAACTAGACCCCACATGGAGTCTCTCCCAGCGTTGGAATCCTTTTTCTATCCATGCAAGTACCCCCTGCTACCTTTGAGGACTATGACTTTTTTGTCCACTTGGCCCTAGGAGACTTCACTATAGCACAGTATGTGCGCCTATTTAAAAGAAGTCATCAAGGTCAGAATCTCTTGAATATTTGAAAATAGCCCTCCTCCACAAGTCCCTAGATAACACTGGTGCTGCCCTTGTCATATGGGATAACCCTCCCCCTCCTTATCTGGGACGTGCTCCATCCTTGCGTCCATGTTTTCCAACATCATCTGTTCTGCCAAGCCTAAATGTACCACGGAACTTCAGATCTTAGAATTTGACAATTCTATCTCTGTTGTGCACCATCAGGGCACCCATTTTGGCACAATTTGAACCAGTTAATCTTCAGATCCCATTGTAACATATCTAGCTGAGTCCCTAGCTGTCATGGACACCTCCAACCTGATCATAGAATATTCCCCCTCTGTACTCTCCCAGTACCGCTTAGACCCAGCAGTGAGCTCACTGGAAGGTGAGACTGAAATCTCCATCATAGGTGGGGGTCTCTTTACTACTGGCTCTGCACCGCTGCGCTCCATGGAGGACCTCTCGCTTTTGTCCTCAAAAGTAGAGGGGTTAGTAAGTCTAGACCACTTGAATAAGAGCATTTACTTCACTCTAACCACGGACCCTCTGTTGCGTTTTAGAACCTATGCCTCACGTCCAACCTGCTGTCCCAGTTGGCCCAGTTAAACAACTCTTCTTTTTTATCCATAGTTACCTTTCTTGGCGGACTCTATCCAGAAACGGGTAAATATTCATGAAAAGATGATTGAAAGGGGACTCTCCTTGGCTGACCCCTCCAAAAGCTTGGCTTCCTTACTAATGTAGTTTCTTGCAATAATGAACTCCCTCCCGCCAAACATAGAGCATTAAGCTACCCTATTCCAACATCGATGAATCCCCCCTTGGGTTGGGACCATCTAGTACTAAAAAAAGCTACCCTATTCCAGACAAATCCCATGACAAACTCACTGTCAATGTGAAGTCATACAATGTTGAATTTTCAGGGGATACTCTCACCTACACTCCACCACCTGGGTTTAGAGCCATCCTATCCTCCCTAGGCTCTTTAGTATAATAAATCATCCTCTGAGTACTTTTTCATTGGCTACCTTCTCCTCTACAGAAAAAGATTTCCAAGAGCTCACTTTGGTAAACATAAGTGCTACTGAAAATTTCATCTGTCAAGAACTGGAAGAGGCCCTGGACCTTCCCCTAGGAATTGATCAGTTTTTTAAATGTGGGGAGTCTCACCCCATTCCAAGATACCGTGTAATATCACTTGTTTCCCTTGTTTCAGGCGATGAGCACTTTGTGGAGAGCTTCTCCTAGAGTAAAAACCTTTTGTAATATGTCATTCTGGGTGTTGGCTGGTGGTGGCAGTTTGACATCTTCATTAACCTCGTGGACTCTACCATGCATGCAAAGTTCCCTGGAGGAGTCATGATTACCAACCATTGTCTGGATGAAAGCGCAATGGCGCTCCCAAGAAGATGGGGCCCTCTCCTAATGTAGTTCTAGCCTCATTTAACTGACTGTCACCCCAACCCTGGCACTTATCCTGCATGAATGCATACGTGGATATGCGGAATGTTTAACTTCTCTAAGGCCCGCCCACTCCCTGAGCACACCAAGTTTGACTTTGAGTTCAAGTTGACCGTTGACCTCGTCAAGATATCCTCTCACATTTACCCCTTGTCTTGAGGGAAGAGGCTGATTTGGACGTTTATGTTGATAACATCCTCTCCAAGGGTCAAATCATTAAGAATCTTAGCCGGTGTGCTCCCCCTCCTGTTTGTAGGTAACTCTGATGGCTCACTCCGTCCCTGCGTTAATTATGGAATTCTGTTCAACGTGATAGTACCTGACCTCCATCGCTCCTCCTGGAGCACCATATTGCCCGCTATGTGGAGAAGGCTAGGGTGTTTAGAAAGCTGGATTGCCTTTACACCTTCAACTAGATATATTAATGAAGTTCAGAAGTGGTTGACTACTTTTTGTACTTGGAAAGGCATTACCAGTTGAGGCCATGCCATTTGGTTTGAAGAACGCCCCTCCTGCTTTCAGAGGTTCATTTATGCTATCTTGGGAGACCTTATGGGAACCTGCGTGATAGCATACATGGACGACATACTAGTCTTTTCCCCAGATGCAGAATCTCACACCTGCCACCTTGTATCAGTCATGGAGCGACTTGCACAGGCAAACTTTACTATTAAATCTAGCAAGTGCGAGTTCTTCCAGACCAAATTTGAGTTCTTAAGAAACATTAGCTTCTCCCATCACCATATGATTGCCCCCATATAAGGAAGCAGCCTTTCACAATTGGGCTACCCCTCATCTCTCACAGAGTTACGCAGCATCCTTGGGCGTGTAACTTCCTCAAGAATTTCACCCCCCAGCTCTCAGAAGTTTCTACCCCCTCTCTAAAACGCATCTGGGAATATTTTCGGTTATACCACAGAATGCAACGCCGCATTCCACGCCGTTAAGTCCATACTTTTGTCCTGTATGGTGCTATCAAATGAAGACCCCAGCCGTCCTTTTATGGCTGCAACAGAATCCTTAACTTTGAGGTGGGAGCAACTTTGTTGCAGGAAGGGGAATATGTACTGTAACGCACTGTTGCTTATTTTTAAAAAGGTGACCCTGGAGCAGCTCAATTACGCAATATATGATAAGGAACTCCCTGAAGTTGTTGAGGCTTACAACACTGGCGCCACCATTTGCATGGGTCTAAGTGGCCATTTACTGTCCGTACTTATCACAAGGCGTTATTGTACTACTTTGCCCCCAGAAGCTATCCCCTCGTCAGTCCTTAGTGGTTAGAAATCCTGTCCAGATTTGACTTACAATATGACTTCATTAAGGGCACCCAAAACCTGATACCAGATTCCTTATCCTGGAACCCTGATTTTTCCCCTGACCCATCACTAGTTGACTTCCACAATACCCAGGTGTTGATTAATCCAAAACAGATGAAGGAGAGCCCACTGTCCAACCCCCTCTCTGCTTATTATGGAAACTTTTTGAAGGGGACACTGAACAACTGCCTGCATTATCTATTTCCAACCCAGTTGGCTGACTACGACATGATTAAGCAGGCCTTCCAGAAGAATGGCGAACCCCTGGACAAAAATTACCAGTTTTAAGAAGGGGTCATCCTCCATCAAGGCAAGTGGTGGGTACCACCTGGACCCCTGAGAGAGAAGGTGATCTGCGAAGCTCATAACACTCCATTTTCTGGCCAGCCTGGCAAGGACAAGATGCTTGATTTGGTCTTCCGCTCCTACAGTTGGAAAGTCACCACTAAAGATGTGTACTAATTCACAGAGTCCTGCCTGACATCTGACTGATAAAAACCTAGTCACCCAAAGAGCGCTGGGCTTCTTGTACCCTCTAAGCTGCAGGGGGCACTTGGACTTCAGTGTCCGTTAATTCTATCATGGAACTCCCCTAGTACCAGATTTATGATGCAGTAATGGTTGTAATGGATTTCTTCACCAAGATGGCCTATTTTATCCTTTGAAATACCACAATTCCCTCTGTTCAAACAGCCCGCCTCTTTGTGTACCACATCTTTTGCCTACATAGCATCCCTAAGGAGTTTATCAGTGATTGCAGCCCCATAATTTACTGCTCAGTTCTGGGAAGCTTTACTGTTCATCTTAGGTATCCGCCTCTGCCGCTCCACAGCCTTCCACCCCCAGTCAGCTGGGCAGACGGAGAGAGTGAACCAAGGTTTGGAGAAACTCTTGCGTAGTTATTTCAACACTGAACATAAAAATTGAACCTCTCACCTTCTGCTGGTGCAATTTACCTATAATATTCTTACTCATATTTCTACAGGAAAATCCCTCATTTTTGCAAACTATGGGTACAGCCCCACCTTCAAGATAAGCCCAAGGATTGAGTCCAACATTATTGCTGCCAATGAGTGCGCCAAAGAGCTCAGAGACATACACCAGGCAGTAAAGATCATCTTGTTGATGCTGTGAGAATTTACAAAGCATACGCTGACCACAAGCGCTGTGAAGGCCCTGAGTAAAAGCCAGGTGACTTGGTCATGGTCAATGCTAAGAATCTCCACTTGAAGCATCCTGTAAGCCCAAAGGGAACGTCCCCTGTGTGTGGATTGGGCGATCTTCCCATTTACGAATAAAAAGTATTTGAAGAGGGCAGTTGTACCCCTCGTCACCCAGGGTGACCTTGCCCACATGGTAGACGAGTTCTGAGTAACAGCTCTCCCTCTTCGGATTCCTCCTCTGGTACCCACTCTCACCTTGGCTGAACTCATCCTCCAGATTAAAGAAATCTGTGCTGAGATCACCAAATCAAAGTTGATTGGTCTATAACTGATGATAATCAAGCCTGATGATTGGAAACCACATAGTCAAAAAGGGGAAAAGATCGAATTATTGGTCAGAATTGCCAACAGTTTGATTCAGCCAGAAGTGTGGTCACCAAAGCTAACCCCCTCTTGAAATTGTTGGGGATGATCCCTGACGTGCAGATAATATCATCAGAAACCATCAACAACAGTTTAAAACCCCTATCTGGCAAATCGGGAGTTGCAGCTGACATAACTCTTTTGACTGAACAAATGGCCCAGCAACTGGACATGGGTGGGTTGAGTATCCCAAACCCATTTCCAACCAATTGGGACCGCCCCTATGTGGGGTGGCCCTGGTGAATCCATGTTGCTTATCAGGCCAGATGCCTTTGCATCAACTAACAAAAATGCAGTTGAGCCTTGGTTCAGGCATTTGAGGTCAAACCAACAGTGACTTAGCCTGCCGCCAAATCCTTCAATGTAAGTTACCATTGAGATTATCTGCCCCCTTCCCCAAAAAATTCACCGGTTAGGTTAAATTTGAGGGACCTGATCCCTGCTTGTTCTTACATTAATTGACAACTATTTAATCAGTTGCATCACACTGAGAAAATTGTTGGTCAATTTTCTTCATTTTCACTTTCAAATAAATCTCTGCCACAAAAACTATCAATTTGTACTTTATTGATATCCTTATGGCCGTAGTCCCAATGGCATTACCCTGGTGGCCTGTTGGTCCCTATACTGGATGGGTATTACCAGTTTTGATGATTACTATGACACCCGCCCTTTTCAAATAGATTCAGCGAGCCAGACACTTCTGGCAATTCAACCTCCTTAATTCAACTATCTGCCATCAATATACTGGGATCTTGCGGCCTTACATCCACCATTTCCAAGCAAGGATATGCCCCCTTGTCTCCTCAGTTGTTGAACCCACCTACTGATAATCTTGTAGAAACTATCCTAGTGGTACAATCCCCTGAAGAGAGACCCCCAGGGTCTGGGGCTATCTACATTTGGTTCGTTTTTGGGTTGCTATTCACAATTGCTCTACACCAACGAGTTATTGTTCCCAATTTGTGGCTCCAAACAACGTCATATGTGCAGCAATGCCCCTGGCATTTTGGCTTGATTTTTGGGTGCTCACGCATCCTGACTGGCAGGCTGGTCTAAACTTCTTTTGCCGTTTTCATGACACAGCCCTGTCTTAAGTAAGGCCCTAAGCATGTTGACCCTTCAAGCTCATCAATAATGTTGGACCATCAGCTTACCAAGTTGACCTACCCCCTTCCATCAAAGTGTTCATCTCCCACCATGAGTCCCTCCTGACCCCCTTTGATGGTCCCAAGCCGCCTCACCCTGATCCTTTCTTAGTAGATGTTGAACCCCAATATTAAATTGATGCTGTTCTTGCTTCCCACATATCCTTACGCAGCCTACAGTATAGGGTGTTCTGGAAAGGTTATGATGAGACTTAGAACAGGTGGGTATTCCATTGAGATTGTGCTAACTCTCAGGACCTGAAAAGTGACTTCCAGCTAGTTCCTCATTGTTGTAGGCCCTACCACCAAGCCTCCTTGCCGCCATGAAGCTGCCTACCCCCCACAAGAATTTTTCTATGGCTAGTGTCACCTCAGGCGGCGTAAAACCCCATCCAAGAGTGGAGGCTGATGGCACAGTTAGTGAAATCTTTTCTGGTATAGAAGCCCTCTAAAGCTAAGTCCAAAAAAGCCCTTGGAGTTAAAGCCAGAACCCTTAAAGGTCACCAATAACCTCTCCAAGGTCATAGACTGGAAAATGGGCTCTAGCTTTTCCTGCCAGGGCTGAGAGAAATAGTGCTATAGAGGTGGGAAATCTGGGGAAAATCAGTAAAAAATCTGGAAAAGAAGCCAGTACAAGGTTATGGAATTTGGTTAGTTTTGCAAAATATTGATTTCAATAGAAAGCAAAGATTTTGTGGCTTGGTTTAGGGTTTACTATATGCTTCAAAACTATAGTGAAACCTTCCATTAAATCTCATGCCTAGCTGAGAAAGAATTTGCTTTTTTCAGATAAACAGTTAAATTCTAACAAATTTGAGGGATTTTTTGCTGGATTTTTCCACTTTATTCTTTTATTATTAAGGAAACTTGGTTTAAAACCTTTGAAATGGCTGGACTTTGTTTTCCAAACTGGTAAAAACCTCATCTTTGGAGCAAGACTGCCCCCTACGCCATGACCTATTCTGCTGACTCCACCAATTCTTATTTTGCCACGTTCTACTGCAGTTCCTACGCTATCAACCCCAACTCTTGGGGGCACTTATCCCTAAGAGTTGTTGCCAGTTTGTTGTATTTTTTTAAAAAATTGGTTGTAAACATAACTAAGATAACCTAGGATGTTGCTTCCTCTTGATTGGCCACTTTGCCTTGTTCTGGCACCTTTTTGCTAGAACTTTTTCTCCTGTGACCTCCTGCACTCAGTTTCCCATTACATCAATGCTATAGCAGGTATCTTCAGATGAGAATTTGCTTTATGAGGATATTTTGATCTAAACGACGGTTGTCTGGTGCCTAATCTATGTGTAGTAAATCTCCTGAACAGTTAGTCAGCCTCACATGTTAATTGAGCTGACTCATGGTAACTGAGCAAGGATGCTTAGCTGTCATATACACTTATAAATAGTTCTGAGTCTACATACATGAAACCCAGTTTAAAATATTCATTGACCATGCTTCCTTGCAATGGTTATGTAATCTCAAAGAACCTAAGGGTTAGTTAGCACAATGGGCTTTGAAATTACTGGCGTATGACTACAAAATAAAGCATCACTCAGTGCATACCCATCAAAATGCTTATGGGCTTTTGTGACTGCCTGTTGTAGTTCCCTCGCTCCTTTTGCAGATTAACTATTCAAAAATGAAAGCAAAAAATTACGCCAATGAGAAACCTGTGATTTGTCGCACTCTGGAACAGCTCATGAAGGACATTGAGAATTGGGATGGAAAACTATTAAAAATTAGGGGAAGTGACTGGAGGCATAACCCTCCACCTTCTTCCCATCATTCAGACAATTACATGTTTAATATTGTAGTAAGAGTTCTTTAGCTCATAATACAGACGAAATTGTCCATAAAACCCTGGCCAATTCTTGTTGGAACCCTTTGAATTGGGACATTATAGTTACTAATAATACTCATCCAAATGCACAAGTTTGTGTAAGTGAATTTCACTGACTATCTGGTGAAATCAGGAATTTCATTGAAGGTTCCTCCCTGGTCCACTTCTAGTTCATCTCAAGCACCTAAGCGGGGACCGCCCCCTTTTATAGGCTTGGCAGAGGTCACCCAAGGTGCAACTATTTTCTCTCACAGTGATTGGTCAAAATATATTAAATCATTACCCCATGGGTTCTTGCTTATTATTGATCCTCCATTTGCTGTTTTAGCAAAGCGAGGATAGTTTGAAGGTTCTGATAGTTTGACAACCCATATTTCCTAAATAGGCTCAAAGTTAATATTGGTTTATGCTTACCATGGTCTGAGCCCAAATTTAATTTAAAATAATAAGCAGTAGATCATAACAGGGTTCTCTCTTCAACCTGTCACGCTCACTAATAAACTATATAACAACCAGCTTTTTAAGGTTATTTAGGTTTATTTTTTTACAAGTGGTCGGCAAAGTCCCCTCAAAAGTAATTATATCAGCAGTAGAGATTGTATTTCTCTTGTGAATATTGTTAATATTCAGGGTGACAAGCTCCAGCGAGCAACTAACAACCCCTGAATTCCAACATCATCTAATGATAATCATTCAAGCTCATCACACTTTAGGAAACGGGCTTAGTGAAGACCTTAAAACTAATCCAACAAGGGTATTAGGCATCCTTAATATTCAATGTCCTATATATTTTAATAAAATGCTACAAATGTCAAGCAAAGCCCTATAATCCCATGACTACTTACTGGCTAGTCAAGCTTAATTGGGCCTTTTACACAGTGTTTATTGGTGTATTAGGACCTTTTCCGGCTTGTGCCCTTAACTTATAAACACATCATAGTAGACATCAATCATATCACTAAGTTGGTTAAAGCTCTGCCACTCGGGGATCTTGGAGCAATATTCACTGCAAATTATATAATGGAGCAGATAATAAACCAACATGGCTCTAAATTATCCTCATGTACAATGCTACTACTTTCACCTCATTAGTTGTTCCCAAGTTAAATGAGCTAATATTGATTTGAGGAGCTTTTACTGTCCCATATCATCCCAAGACCAACGAACTGATGGAACTCACCAAAGTACAGTACAGACTCTTCAGAAGTTCGCCAGCAAATCTCCTTTGCAATGGGACATGTATTAGACTTAACTGTTTTTGCATATAATATTAGCTAACACAGCAGCACAGGGTACTTACCCTTCCAGCTCTTATACAGTCAAAAGCCTGCATTATCGCCCTTATTGCATTTTCATTGTCATTAATGAAGATAAAATTATTTAATCCAAATATTTTGACTGTATGGTAGAATCCCTCAACAAGATTCAGACCAAGTTTATAATCAGACCTAACCCAAAGAACCAATCAGAAGGAGAAGGATAACTTACATCATGTCAATGCGGTAAGTTTTGCCGTTGTCAATCAAGTCACTTGCTGCAATACTTATAGACTTTGCAAGAATAAGTTAGCTACTATATAGAAAGGGCCATACGTTGTAATTGAACAAGTCGCTGCCAATACATTATTCAGAGCCTAATTGGTGGGCAAATAGCCATTTGTAATCATTCTTAGTTTCTTCAACCTTATTACAAATCTTACAACCCTGCCATAGAATATTGAGTGGTAAATCAAGTCAAGGGGGAAGCATTGGATAATTGATCGACTTGATTCTTAATCTTTTATTTGGAAACAAAGCTTGATTCTAATTCTGTTATTATTTTTTTCCCTAGAACAGATTGTACTGAAGACACCCCCATGACCTCTCATTAGAACCTTTTCCTGACCCATCAATTATTGCACAATCACATTATATAATAGTTGATGATCCTCATCATGAAAGCACTTCTGTATCTTAAATGAAATGATTTGGCTTTAGTTACTTGACTACTCTAGATAAAAGATTGCCTTATTTATCAAATCTTGGCATTATTTGTGTAGATATTTAAAGTAATCTTACCTATACTAAATGATTGAGTAATTTCCCACATAGTTATGCTATACAGTAAAGATATAGCTGAACTGCCAAACCAAAACTGTGCAGTAATGGGTAAAGTAGCCTCTTGTTACACCCCCAACCCTTATTACAGGGATGGAGTTGGTTATATAAAGTACTGGGGATTCAGGCCCCTGTGCATGTATTCTCCTTCTTCTTATTCTTTATTTTTTTTCATTGATAGTTTTGGTCATGGTCCTCCTACCCTGAATAAACTAGAGCTTGGGCACTTATATTATAGGGAGCCGTAACTGCCTAAGTTTTTTAGGTCTTGGTACTTTCTTTACTTTAAAAAGGATAAAGATCATAAGGTAATAAACAAGAAATGGTCCAAAAAGGTTAACTTTTGGCAGATATGACTTGTTTCCGCTAAATGAGTTTCACAGGGTTTAGCCCACTGAGCAATGGCCAAACGGTATGGAGATCGTTGGTCCCCCAAATAAACGTAATAAACTTTATAAAATATGAGGCAATCGCCCCAGATACGCTACTTTATTTAATATGATATAACCAGCAGACCCTCTGTGCTTACGCTCTCTACTTACTCCTACTCCCTTCTTCTTTCTTACTCTCTTCTCTTCTTCTAAAAACCCTCCCCAACTTCTCTCTCCCACTCAACCCTTAACCCTCAGTATTCTTCAACAGCTTTGACACATTTCGCTTAGTCAATCTCTATTTGCTATATTGTAGAGTTTATTTGATCATCTAAGCTTTAACGGAATTTCCTCAATTACTGAACCCTAATTGATTCAATTGATTCACTTTGAATTTCTCTAACTTATTACTTGCCCTCAGAGCTCGCTTCACATCTAAATTACAATCTTCCATAACACTAGCTTATCACCCAGTCATATTGAGATCTCAACATTACCCCCCTTGACTGGATGATAAGCGCCTATTGCTTGTAGGTCCAAAGGAACTTCGCGTGAACTCAGTTGATTATCTGACCACCTGCGGGTTCCTTAATGGTGTAGGCATTAGCCCCAGTCTTCTCAATAATCTCAAATTGTCCGCTCCATATACTGGTGAGCTTGTTCCTTCTTCCAAACCCATGTTGGTTGTGAAACAGGACCAATTCCCCAACCCCAAACTGTGGAAGACTTCTGCATCTACCTTAGTCAGCTGCATTATTCTGAAGATTCTTGGCAAGACTAGTGGAATATGCCTCAGTTTGGAGTTTAATCAGCATGTCTGTTAAGTTAGACAAATAGTGGGGGGGCTCAACTCCGCCGGTATCCTCCACACAGGAGTAAAGCAATGCAGGCAGCGCTGGATGTCGTCCATAGAGCAATTGGAATGGACTCTTACTGGTTGCTTAGTGGTAGCTGATATCGTACACAAAGCCATCAGTGGATAAAAAGGTGCTCTAGTCTGACAGCCGCTCATTTACAAGCTTGCATAGAATATTTACCAAGGTCCCATTGACCTGTTCCACCATACCGTTAGATTCAGGGTGGTAGGGGTAGTTAAGACCCTGCAGATTGCCATGATCTCGTTCAACTTGGCCAATATATGTGATGTGAAATTGGTCCCGTTGTCCATTAGAATAAATTTTTGGACAACCATGGCACTGTATGACACATTCCATGATGAACTTGGCGGTAGTGACAGCCCACAAATCCTTGATAACCCTTGCTTCCACCCATCTTGTCATATGGTCAATCACAACTATTATATATTTGGAGTGGTTCACGCCAGTTTGCAGAGGCCCCACCACATCTTATGAAACAGTATGCCATGCAAACTGAGGCTTGACTAGCTGCTAGGTGGTCTTATGGTGTAATGGTTTCTCCATTTGGCACTGATGGCAACAACCAACCGTCTCAAGCACATTGAAGAGTATACTCTCCCAATAGTAGCGGGGTCACAAGAACTCCAGCATCTTTCTCAACCCTCCATGACCTACCGCTCTATGAGCATCCATAATTATTGCAGGCCTGGTAGAGGGTTTTGGGAAACTCAGCATCAATTCCCCAATCCACTATATAATTCCCCGTTGCGCAAGAAGGTATCCTGCCTAAGCCCATCTAACACTTTGATCACGGGCAGCAGCTCATTGTGATATTTGCCCACAATCATCTTTTCATACATTAAATTAACCACATCTGCTGTAATGGCGACCGTGGGTAATCAGGAAATACAGTCCACATTCTGATGCTTCGCCCCTGGCTGATGCATGATCTCAAAATCATATGCTTGGAGCTTCAAAGCCCATCATGAGAGCCGCCCTTCAGGTTCCCGCAGATTCTGTAACCAGAGCAAGGAGGAATGATCCGTTACCACTTTGAATTTCACCCCATGGAGGTAGACCTGGAATTGTTTATATGCATACAATACCGCTAAACACTCCTGCTTGGTCACGGTGTAATTCTGTTCAGGCCATTTAAACTGCAGCTACAATATGCAACGGGGTGCTCCACACCGTCATAATATTTTTAGGATAACACAGCCCCTACAGCGGAAAGCAAAGTGTCCATTTACACAATAAACTCTTTTTTGAAATTATGGTATTACAAAACAGGCGCGCTAGCCAACGCGATTCAAAATACATCAAAAGCAGTTTGACATTGATCCGTCCAGTTGAAGGCAGCGTTTTTCTTAAGTATCTCAAAGAGTGGAGCCCTGATACAGCTGAAGTTGGGAATGAACCACTGGTAGTAACTGACCATCCCTAATAACACCTGGATATCCCACTTATTGCTTGGCTGAGTCATCTTGCAGATGGCTTCCACCTTAACCAGCTGAGGACTAAGCCCTTTAGAGTCTACCACAAAGCTGAGGTATTCCAACTGTTCCTTGAAAAAGTGGCACTTTTGGGGCTTAATCTTGATATTATCTTCAGCAAGGTGGTGGAACAATTTGCTTCAGGTGTCCAAAATGCTCCGTGAATGTCTGCAAAAACACGTTGATATCGTCAAGGTAGACAAGAACGCAAGACAGCTTTAGGTCACCCAAAATAGTGTCTGTAGCCCTCTGGAACATAGCGGGGGCATTGCACAAACCCTGTGGCATACGTGTAGGCTGGAACAATCCTTTTGAGTTGATTATAGTGCACTTTTATTGTTCCACCGCTGGCAACTCAATCTGCCAGTATCCTGATATCAAGTCCATAGCAGAGAAATACTTGACCCCACCTAACCGATCTAAAGCATCATCAATTTGCATAAGTGGGTATAAATCTTTTTTCATAATGTGATTAATCTTCTGGTAATCAATTACTACTTGATTGGAGCCATCTTTCTTTTTGGCAGTTAGCACCGGGAATGCCCAGGGACTCTTTGATGGCTCCAACATTCCCTGTCCCACCAATGTATTTATTTCTGCAGAGTCAACTTCTTCTGCTGCCTTCAAGAGATGGATAGGTCATGACTGATAGGGGTGGTCTCCCGTGTCCACCTGATGCACAACTCCGCGAGTGCAACCCAAGTCATGATCATCTGTTGCAAAAATAATGTGATACTTGTCAAACAGATCCATCACCCTGTCCTTCTGATCCTCTGATATACTAGTTAGCGCCTCCTGAGGAACCACTATTATTACGATGAAGGTGGTTTTTAAAGGCAAGCAAGATCTTCTCAAGAACCAAAGTCATGCATCTGATGGACCTCATCAAGAGGGATCAGGTGAAGGTGAGCCACCACTTGGTGCCCCTGAACCTTCATCACCTCCTTCTGCAGATTCGCTACCAGCACCTTCATTTCACCCTGCCCTGGTAACAGTAACCCAGTGTCAGGCGGACAGCAAGTAAGAATTAGACTGGCCTGCCAGCCTGGATGCCAGAGCATCCAAGTGGCAAACCAGAATTCCAGAGGCACTGCTGCTGGTATGATGAATATGGAACTGGAAGGGAGCTTAATTCTCAACAGATAAAAACAGGATTTTGGGGGAAGTTGTTTTTATTGGAAAATTTAAGGAAGGAGAATCAACCAACAATTTTCTCAGTATGATGCGCCTGATTAAATAGTTGTCAATTTTAAGGGAAAAAAACCAGGATTGGGTTCCGCAAGTTCAACCTAAGCGGCGAATTATTTGGGAAATGGGCAGGTTAGTTCCCTGGGAACTGATATCACAAAATTTGGTGGCAGGCTGAGTTGCGGTCAGTTTGACCTAAGTGGTGAACTATTTGGGAATGGGCGAGTTAGTTCCCTGGGGACTAACATCGCTAAATTTGGCACCGGGCTGAGTTGCAGTCAGTTTGACCTAAGCGGTGAACTATTTGGAAATGGGCGGGTTAGTTCCCTGGGGACTGACATCAAAAAATTTGGTGGTGGCCCAAGTTGCGGTTGGTGGCATTGTGTCAGGTGCAACGCCCAATTTGCTGGCAGGAAGCTGCCCATTGGGTGATGCCTGATGGATTTGGGAGGGGGGATTTTTCTGATCATCATGTAAACTGAATTGCAACTGTCAGGCATTCCAGCTGATAGCTCGGTCTTCATACCTTTTTGACCATTTGAAAGCCAAGTATCAGGCTGATTGCCTCTTGAATTAGTTGCAATCAATTATATTTTGGTGATCTTGGCGCAGATTTCACTGCTTCCTCATAACAGTTCTTATGAGGAGAGTGCAGGTACCAGAAGCAGGATCTGAAGTGGAAGGGCTATTATCCATCGCTCATCTACCACATGAGCGAGATCGCCCTGAGTAATGAGGGGTATGGCCATCCTCTTTGGTACTTTCTTGCTTGGGAACGGAAAGATGGCCTGATCGACGCCCAGAGGACGTTCACCAGGACTTACACTCAGGAGCCACATGAGGTTCGAGCTGCAATTGTTGATAGGGCCCCACAACCTCTCCGTACAGTCCTCCCAGTATATCTTTTTTTAGCTCTGTCCCAATTATGACCTGATGCTCAGAAGGGATAGTCAAAGCATTTGCAGCTCATAGCAGAATCCCTTTGTACTTGTAAATCTGGTTTGGAGGCATTTGGGTCCTCCGCTTCATCTGCCAATATCTTACAGGAATCACACCATTGCTATAGGTGAGATTAATTTGACTAGAGCGGATTGGGTCATCTGGGACTCCACTGGAGGTAAAATAGATGGGGATCCGTTGTCCCAGGATACTGATGGTCTCATCCGCCATATTAACCACAGCCTCAAAGTGCCACATAAATTCGGCGCCAATCAACATGTCATAATGGTCATTAGGCAACACCACAGCTGGAGCGGATGCGCCAGCTGACCCAAACCTCAAAGGCAATGAGCTATATGCACCTTCTGAAACATTACTCTGTCCCCCCACAGTCCCATACACTACTCGGTGGTCCACATCTGGCTTCAGTGGAAGCTTAGCCACAAGATTGGTGGATATTATATTGACAGGTGCGCCTGTATCAATGATCGCCAAAATTTTGGTATTCTGTACAAATATGTCACAATATGTACATTCTGAATAAGAAGAACACTTGGTGTGTGTTACATAAACATCCAAGAGCGTTTGATTATCCAAAAAAGTGATTATACTGGCCCCAACATGAGAATACTCCTGGGCAATCTTTTCTACATAAATCGCCACCTCCACCCCCTCCAGAGCTGCAACATATGTGGAGGGTTCGCCATCAACTGTACCATTCCGCTCAAGGATTTTCCAGGCATAAGCTTATACACAGCTC
This sequence comes from Massospora cicadina, assembly GCA_022478985.1. Classification (NCBI taxonomy): domain Eukaryota; kingdom Fungi; phylum Entomophthoromycota; class Entomophthoromycetes; order Entomophthorales; family Entomophthoraceae; genus Massospora; species Massospora cicadina. Next base: position 30,277 of record JAKSZP010013765.1, read on the forward strand.
AGTGGAACCCCATGTCTGCGTTATTGGGGTCTCTCCCTCAGCTTGAGGCCAAAAGGTGGTAAGGGATCTGTTGATATAGTAAATTCTCAGAGTGTGCCCCAGGGCTGACACCAAGTGACTCATGATAAGCATCAGGGACAATTAAATTTGAATCAGTGGAAGCAGAGCGTCCCATCTCTACTCCGCTCGCCCTTTTTCCTGTTCATTTGGGACAACGGATACTGCATGGATCTTTGGGTTGGCCTGACAACTAACTGCATAATAACCTGTTTGCCACACAAGAAACAAGAATTTGGGACTGTCACTCATCTCTGAATCACCCCAGAAGGTCTAAGTCTACTATCAAACCATGGGCTATTATGAGCCCGATGATAAGCAGATTGATCATAATAGGAACAGAAAGGACTCGCCCATGAGTTAAGTGACTGAGGAGTAACCCATAGATTGCCCCCATATTGTTGGGATCCTTCATTTAGCGGAATTTTAGTGGCAGATGCAGGATCTTTCTGCTCCACATTGGGAGCACTAAAAGTGATGGATAGATGGCATAAATTATGGATGTTTTTGAGTAACTCTGCATCCTCCTGAAGAGTGTATGTCATAGCATTATGCAATTCATGATAGGGCTTGATAGCCGCTGTCATTGCTATGCCCACCTCCTCATTAGATAAGACATTTGCACCCAACAACACATGAGCCTCATTAGTGAACTGCTCCACAAACTGAATTAAGGACTCATCTTTTTGAAAAGATATTGTTGAAAAATCTGCCTTGCGCTGAGCCATTTTTGCTTTGCCCCCAAACAGGCAGATTACAGTCTCCTTCACCTCTTGGTAAGCTACAGTACTATTTTTAAGATAACATGTAACTTGATCAGCATTTGAAACATCCAACGTGGATAACAACAGTTTATCTTTCTGCCAATCAAAAGCCCCCTCTATGCAAACTCAAACCACTCAAAAAACCCATGTATGTTACCATCACAGTTAAATGGGGGCAGCCTGTCACTGCAGATTTCATCCTCCTTAACAACCTTATTTAATTTATACTCTGTACAGTCTAGCCGCTCCATCGTGCTGCTCAAGAGGTTAGTAAGTTGGTTGGTGTGGTCACCTACCAGGTGAAGTTGGCGGAAGGCATGGTTATGCTGCTCAGTAATATATTTATTCTCCTGAAAAAGCACCTTTTGCGCCTGGAGTAAGGTCTCCAAAGCAAGCTTCAACTCCCCATATTGAGACAATTCAATAAACGGGGGTAGTACCCCATCAAATTGAGCTGATTGCACCATCGGTGCAATGATGAAGTTGTTAATAGTTGATCAATGGCCCCCTGTAGTGAGCACCACTGTTAACTTTTGGCAGATACGACTTGTTTCCGCTGAACTAGTTGCACAGGGTTTAGCCCACTGAGCAATGGCCAAATGGTATGGAGATCGTTAGTCCCCCAAATAAATGTAATAAACTTTATAAAATATGAGGCAATCCCCCAGCTACGCTACTTTATTTAATATGATATAACCAATAGACCCTCTGTGCTTACACTCTCTAATTACTCCTACTCCCTTCTTCTTTCTTCCTCTCTTTTCTTCCTCTAAAAACCCTCCCCAACTTCTCTCTCCCACTCAACCCTTAACCCTCAGTATTCTTCAACAGCTTTGACACATTTTGCTTAGTCGATCTCTATTCAATATCATTGTAGAGTTCATTTGATCATTGAGGCTTCAACGAAATTTACTCAATTATTAAACCCTAATTGATTCAATCAATTTACCTCACATTGCTCTAACCTATTACTCACCCTCGGAGCTTACTTTGCATCTAAATTATAATCCGCCAGAACACTAGCTTATTGTCCAGTCATATTAAAATCTTGACAAATGTAAAAAATTGTCTCTCCTTTAGAGAATTATAGATATCAGTATGCAGTGCAAGCTTTTACATGGACTGCTGCCATGATTTCTAAACTGGCCACTTTATCTGTATCTGCTACTGGTAAAACTTCAGATTAGATTTTTCTCTTTAATTTTAGCCTTTAATTATATAATAAATTTGGGTGAGGCTGGGTTGGGTTGGGGCGCACAGCTGTTGGTTTAATGTGAAAATAAATGTTATCAAGTTTCTTTTATCATATTGAATTGAGATGAAAGTGAAACAATGTGTGACAGTTGAGGTTTTTCCTCAACATCACATTGCCCTGATCTTTGATATGATAGGACAAGCTGGTGTGGATGGAGTAGAAGGTGAGGGAGTGTTAGTTCTGTCTAGGCCCCAGGATGGGGTTGAGACTGAGGTAAGTCAACAGTCGGGACTTACATCAGAGCTGGGATCAAACAAGGTGATTGTGAGATGGGTGAATTTGAGGTGTGAGTTGAATTTTAGTCAGATGTGCACCATGTCAGACCTTTGCCCTCTAAGCTGTACAGTAAGAATGTTGAGGGGCAAATGGGGAAAAAAGAGAAATATTGGACATTTATCAGCTTCTGATAATACTAACATCAATTTTAATTATAATGATGATTTTGCCAGCCAAAAGACCCTGGCTGACTCTCGGTGGAACCCAGCGAATCTGGGTTCTAAGTTTATTACTAAAACGTGGTGAAACCCTATGAGTTTGGGGGTGGGCTACCCCCGAGCTCTTGGTCAAATCCCATGCAACCATCAGAGGCTTCTCCCCTGACCCCTATTAACTTGGTCCAGGTCACACTGCAGCAACCAGCCCATTTTATAGGGTTGGAGAGGGTCCAACTGAGTGCAAATCTTTTCCCACCCAGTGATTGGGTAAAATTGATGAAAGCCTTACCTCACAGTTCCAAAATCCCTATCATTGGCCCCTCTTGGCTGCTTCCTAACCTAAGGTGAGTTTGAAACCCTCCAATAGGCCCACTTACCATATTTACTAATTTGGAATGTTCCAAGCAAACTGATCCTTGAGTCTCAATACCTTAATTATCAAGTATCAACATATTATGGGGGTTTGTTTCTTACCCTCCGAGGTCTTAAAAAAATAAAAATTACCTCTTTCTCAAGGGTTTATACATTTATTCAATTTATTTATATTGGTGGTAAAAACCCCCATATTGTTGGATTTAGGTAACCTAAGCACCAAGAGAGCCTTCCAGCACCAAAAATCCAACACACTAAGTCATGGGTGTGGTGGTTTGGCCAGTGGGGAATTCTATCAGCTTAGGATGATAGGAGTTTGGTTATAGAATATTCCAAAAGGAAGAGTGTTAGGTATGATGGAGGAGCCTGAACTATTTTTGTAGAAGAGGGCTATGAGGAAAGGGACCTGGAAACTGGAGGTTCTTTAGTTCTGTTTCCTATCAACTTGCCTAATATACACAATAAAGCCACTATCTTAAATCCTTATTTATCTTATTATTGCCTCTTGTAGTTTACATTGGTAATCTAGACTAACAGTGGCCATGTTTGTCATTCATAAGCAGGATGTTCATTTTGAGAGTGAGTTTGGGAGAGCTATTGCTTCCTTATACACCTTGGCTTGGAGTTAGGGTATGTTGCTTGGGGTAAGCATACTTGCAATTGTCCTTCAAGGAGTGTTCATTCAAAAAGCTTGTAGCACATGCACTAGAAGGATAGTCTCAGGAGCCCTATCTGCCCTTTGGTCTTTGTCTTGGCCCTGCTTTTCTAATTTATCTGTGGCTCAATGGAAGGAGCAAGTGCATTACACCCTTCAAGTTTATACTGTTGGGGATTTAGTCCTTCTTTATTGGAATAAATTAATTAACTCCTATTCAAAGAAGACATACCCCCACTATAGAGGACCCTACCAAGTTTCCAAAATCCTCCCCTATGGTAATTATACCTTAGATGTCATAGTCAAATAATATCATAGTGGGGACCAACCCCATGGACAAGGCTGGGCACCAGGAGGCCCAGAAGGTGAAGCTTCTGGCCCTCCCTGACCTCAGGCACACACTGGACCAATGCTGGGTACAAGCTAAATATGCTCAGGTTGGTACTAGTGGGTGCCTAATGCCCAACCCTTACATCAGCTCAGGCATTAAAACAGATGGTTTACACAATTAACATGGATGGTTCAATTCAGTTAGTCAAGGAATGGGGTTTTGAAACCCATTCCATTTATGAAATCATGCATTCAGGTCAAATCCAACTTCAATTGATTACTTGAGATTCCATTTATGAAATCATGCATTCAGGTAAAATCCAACTTCAATTGATTACTTGAGTGAAGTTGGTTTTGGTGTTTTCTATCAATTCAGATGGTAGGCTGTGCCTATTGGTGGATTGGTGCTTGGGACCACTTCAGTAGACCCTGATTTCCCCCAACAAAGTTTAATTATATTTTCCCCTACCAATATTCCTTGTTGGTTGACTTCCCAATAAATATTCCCCCATTTTTACTGTTTTATTCATGATATCTCAAATGATCCTGTGTGCAGACCTCTTTGAGGAGGTCTCGCACTACCTTAACAACCACATTTTATATATGATTAGGCTTTCACCTAGTGCACCATTGGTTTGCCCAGGTTCCCTCCAACCTGAGACATTTACTATTTCTTCCTTTGTGCACTGCATCATTTTTGGTTGGGTTTTTACATTAATAATTGCTCACTTTAGCTTGAGTTATTATTGCTCCAGCACCCTCTGCTGGGCAATAGTGACTTTTATTCTAATGGCTAGTTCCCTGGAGTTGGCCCTGTGCACCGAGCACTACCACACTTGGAACAGGAGAGTTATAGACACTCTCCTTACATTAGAGACTCTTAATGGAGTACCCTACCAACCTACCATTAACAGGAATTGATTGAAACTATTAATATTAAAATGAATAGGGGAAGTGCCATGGTAATAGGCAGTTCTTGCAGATTTTGTGAGCACCAAACACCTGTACCACAATCTTAATTTATTTAAATTTTAAATTTTTATTCGAGGTGGGCCGACCTGGGGACGATACCGCACCGATTAGGGAAGTGAAGAAAATGAGAAAGGAGGATAAAACCCGGAAAACCTCCATGCGCGGCATATGATAGGCCAGGAACTCCATGGACCGCCTTTGCTATTTGCCATCTCGGTTCGGGGCATTGGTGCGGAAAACCAACAGTCAAAAACGTCCCCTACCCAAAGTCCATTACCGGGATCGAACTCGGGAGGCTACAATCTTAATTTATTTTTTCCTGATTTGCTGGTCCTTTGCATGCCACCAGAACCTCAAATAATAATTTTTACTTCACTTAACCCTTTCAGTCATTTTCAAAAAAATCATCTGTTATTTTGGCCTTAAATTTGGTACGAATTTCTTAGCCGATGTTCACTCTTTTTGAGCTCATTTTGGTCCTTGTTGTAACACGAATATTCGATAAATTTTAAAATAAATCTATATAAATCTTATTTTAATTGGATGCATATATGCGTTTTTTGATTTACATACCCCTCGATTTTTGGACGCATATATGCGTTTTTAGATTTACACCCCCATTTTTTGGATGCATGTATGCGTCGGATGACTGAAAGGGTTAATATTAAAACCTCCTCAAATCTGTAATATGATTATGTTCATCAGATTTAGAGTTGACTTCAATTTCATTATAACACCTTATTATATTAACCCAGTTAAAGTAATTATGTCTAACCATCTAGAATCCTCTCGGCAGGCTGCCAACCATGAAAACAACAGTTTATCATGAACCACACGTGCACTTGCTGTGGAAAACCTGAAGATAACCAAACTCCATGACAAAGGTATGGGGTTAGGGATAGGGGTTAACATGTTCATCGCCATGTCACCCAAATATGGGTGATGGGGTGACTAAACTGTTAATGAACAATCCGTTGGTTTAGTATCGCTAATAGCAATTTAAAATATGATATCATCTTAGATTAATAAAGGTAAGTGTGTATGTGTATACGATGGCCAGCCAAAACTACAGCATGTAGAGCTTTTTTTAATTTGGATATAGGTGGACGGGGGGATCCGTGTGCACCTCGAAACCGGATCTTTAATTTTTATAATAAAATTAAAAAAGGTTCTAGTACTAAAAAAAGGTTTAAATGTAAGAAGTGAAAATTTTATATTTTTTTAATAGAAATCGGTATATTACTACAGCTGAGCAATCTGATATTCGGTTGATTCGATAGTTAACACGTTCGTCACCCAGCGTGATTCAGTTGTTTCTAACGGGGCCCAAATGTGACTATCGACAAATTGTCGAATGCCAGGAAGCGAGAAAAAGGTAAATAGAAATACCCAATTGTCCCAATTGTCCAAAATCACCACAAATGGGGTTGGACTATTTTACCGAATTTTATATCACCACAAATGGGGTTGGACTACTTTACCGAATTTTATAATACACTTTAATATAAATAACCTTTTATCATAGATATTATCATAGATATAAATTTACAAAAAGTTTAGTACGATGTGAATTTTTTAATATTTTTATTTCGTATCGAATCTAACCTCTACCCACACAGCTAACTTCGTTTTGCGCACCTTTTTTGCGTACGCTTTCTGAGCACCAATGGTGATTTTGGGTGGTTTTTTACCACTTCGGTTTCATTTAAGACGTCATATTTGAAATTGGTATTAGCGATGCTAAACCTAAGGTTGTTCGTTAATATGTTCGTCGCCATGGCACCCAGATATGGGGTGCCGGGGCCCCCACGGAAGCGTTCACCCATATTTGGGTGCCATGGCGACGAACGTGTCAAGTGGGGTTTGTTTAATAGGTTCAATCGATATAACATCTTAGAATATGGTCCTTAGTGAAGGGTTAGATGATATGAAGGATATGATATGGGTAGTAGAAGGGGTGATGGTTGGGATGGTTTGGGAGACCAAGTTTAGATTTGGAGTTCAAGTTTGCGGTATTAAACCAATATTCCCCAATTTGGTGTCTTTGAGGGAAAGGTGATAAAAAGGGTAGGTTAATAATGCTTCTGTAAAGGGTAGGGTGGAAGTTAGGATGCGGTTAGCTTATGCGCCCTTATGCGGCATAGCGTTAGGGTGTGGGATCGCGGTCCACATCGAGGTGACGCACCGGGCCCTTATGAATATGCCAAGCAGGTACCATAATTACCACGCCGCCATCCAACGGAACCTGCCCGCGGTGGAGGCGGGAAGCTTCTTCCCAGACTGGGGGTACAACTGCTTCAAAATGGGGGAAGCCTCCGAGGCGGCCCATTGGCCTACGTTCTACGCGCACGCGGTGAAGTACATCCGGACCAAGTATGCCGAGCAGCTGGGTGCGGTAAAGCGTGGGATCCCAGCCGGTAAGGAGTTTGAGAGGTTGCTGGCGTTCCTGTTCGGGGTGGTTTCCCATGGGACAGCCGACATCACTTGGCACTCGTTGGATCGATTCCCCAGGGGCTGGTCGATGCCAGCGGCAAGCAGGATTGGGAGGGGGATTATGCCAAGGCCCATACGGTGGCGGATGTGGGGGTGAATTTGTCCTTGCGAGGGCCACCGATCTGGATTACTTTCAGAGGGGGTGGTCCATCCCCTAGAGGATCTCGCCGCAATCTACGCCCAGATGGGGGTTAGGAAAGTCACCAAAGCCAAGCTCGCCACTTGTATGGCCCTCGGATTCTCCGGGGCCCATGGGGTGCGTATCGGTGGTAAACGTTTGCTAGGCCAGTTCGACACTGACAACTCCCCCTTCCTGGTGATGAACTACGAGTCCTACTTCCGGGGCGGTAAGCTTTTATCCTACGTGACTAAAGTTAGGCGTGATGAATATGGCATCGTGGGTTGGCTTCTGTTGGGGCGAGCTGGTCGAATGGTTAGAATTGGACAATAAAGTGGGCTTCTGTAACCTCCAATTCCCCAACTATGCCGACATTTCTTCACTTCACCCATACCCCCAACTAAAGCGTGACGCGAAGGGGAGGCGGGTGGGGGAAGAGCACGCGAATGTGACCCGCCTAATATTGGAACAGTTGGACACCAAAGTGAAGGTAGCCAATAATTTTACAACTTGACGAAATAGGCTCAAAGCCGAAGCGAACCCAAATGTACCAACCTACCCTACCGTATCAACAAAACCTCGTTAACTTTGCCTCATATCACTCCTTACGCCCTTTTTGGGTCAACTATCCTGAGCCATAACCGAAGCCTTCTCATCAGTGCCCCCTACCATAGTGGAACCGGTGCGGTGTTCGTTTACAATTTGCCTCACCTCGAGCTGGTGGCGACCCTTATGGGTCCCACCTCCTACGCCACCGAATCCCGGTTCGGGGAGGACCTCGCTTTACTCGATTACGATGGGGATGGGGTGGACGACGTGCTGGTGGGTGCGCCCTCATACTCCACCCACCATAAAATCCATTCGGGGGCCATCCACGTCTACGCCAATTACGTCAAAATAAATTCCATCGCCCCACCCCTTCGGATGCAAAGCCAGGCTAATCCGAATGGCTTCCTACTATTCGGCGAGCGCCTTCTGGTAGCCGACGTTAACGGCGATTCAAAATCGGATCTGGTGGTTGGGAGCCCCGGGTTCTCCCAGGTTGGGTTGGAGCAGAGCGGGATCGTCTGCACGTACCTGGCATCACCAAAGGGTGGGTTGCTGGATGAGCCAGATTGGTGCGCCCAAAGCCCTTCGCCCCACAGTTACGAACGCTTCGCCGCCCATCTCCAGTTCCTCCCCACAAAAAGAACTTTGCTGGTGGGTGCCCCGGGGCACAGGCAAGATTCGAAACGGGTGGGGTGCGTCTATAGCTTACATTTGAATCCCGATGGCCACCCCCAGTTCCCAGTAATACCGATAGTGGTGGGTAACCAGGCTGGGATGCAGCTCGGCACCCGTTTCATGTACTCCGAGGGCCAGCTGATAGTATCGGCCCCCACCCTCACCACCCAAGCGAACTGGTTAGCGGGTGGCGTATACCGGCTCAACCTCTCACGCTTCGACCAACCTTTAACTTTAGACCAACCCCCCATCGTCTCCCAGAGCAACGGTGGGCTAATGGGCGCTACCCTTCAACAAGTTTCCCACCCAAAGCTCGGCGGCGTATTCGTTGGGGAGCCCTTAGCGAACTGGGAACGGGGGCAAGTCAGGTTTCTCCGTAACCATCAAACCAGCTGTTTCCGTTCGATGTGGAGCGAAGTAGGTTCGGGTGGGCGTTAGCCTTAGCCGATGGATGGGGGATGGCCAACTGGACCTCATCGTGGGTAGCCCGCATCACGCCATCGACGGGTACCCTGAGGTGGGGAAGGTTACCATCCTTTATAACGTGGAATCTGATATGATGTCATCGGCTCTCGGATCTTTATTGACGCAATCTAAACTCCTAATCTTTATCACCTCCTCGCCATCGTTATTTTGTAATATTCTATTTCCACTTGAGCAGCAGTTTACTCAATTAACATCGAATCCTTACCCTAGTAATGGTGCTTCATGATTACTTTTATCGCTATCAACGTAAGATTCTCGTTATGAACTTTGATCCGCTTCACTTAAGGCTTAAAGGTTAGATGAGTCATTAGCTAAAATCGACCAATTTATCATCGCTATACAAAATCTTTTAATATTTTATTAAAAGTTTAAGTTAAGCTCTATAAGGCCGTTATCTCATCAAAATGGCGGGTAGGGTCCTACCTTAGAACTTCTATCGTAAGCTAGAGTCAATAATACACTAGTTGATCTCGACGCAAGCTGAAGAGCTTAATTCATCTTTAAGTGATCGAGTTGAAGTTTCCTCGGCTATTCCATAAACGAGTGAACCAGCTGGACTTTTTAAAGGGTTTCTAATGATAAGGGATACACGAATATCGGGTATAAACCTAGCCTAACCCAACCTTCGATTTCTAGATCCTATTACAAACTTGATAAAATTTAATATAGTTGGATCTTTGATGCTCTTTAAGGTTGAACCAGTTAGGGCCATTTTAATGCCCCAACTATGGGTTGATTAGATTTATCTATCGCTCGCATCTTTAACATAAGTCTCCTTTAGATTTACCTATAAAGATAAGAGGATTAAACATTGACCCCACTTTAATAAAATTAATAACCTCCCCTATACACACCCATCTCAATTAGTGATAGCTGTCCATAGTTAGTTTAACCTATACTCAATCACTTCCGACTCCGCTAACTTGATCTATCCGACCAAAGCGACCTACTCTGAAAACTGAATCGTATTCTAATACCCATCCTACCTATAAGCCAAACCGCATGTAAAACTATACCAAAGGTTAGCTACAAGTTGAATATGTAAATTACTCAATAAGCTACCCTAATGATAATAGATTGAGCCAACTCCGTACCGGATGCCATCTCTCCCTCTATAATAAACATCTGAATCCATACTTCGTAGTCTAATCGGATGCTGATGCCTAGCCTTAAATTCCCAGCCTAGAATGGCACCCCTACCCTTATGATACTACTAGGTTACCTGCCAAGGTTACACTTGGTTAAATATTTTAACAATACCAAATACTTCCCTATTAATCTAGTACGATGAAATCTGTAGAAGTTTAGATTAATCATACCGGTATGCAACCTTACGTATAACCTTAAGGGGTGTAAAATACACCGCTAAGCTATAGCTAAGCTATACATGATGACCAACTATCCTTTACACCAGGTCCACTTAAAAAGGTTAGTTTGGTGTGTGGTTTTATATCTAGTCAACTTTACCAAGCTGAGCCCATCAAACTCAGTACGGTGGAGGAGGCCACGTCCCCAGCTTATAAGGAAGTTCAAGCCAAGCGGGCTCAAATTTTTATACCAAACCGGTATAAATTATCAGCGTAAAGTTATCAGGGTGAAGTGGGTTAGCTAAGTTGTGTAACCTTGCTGATGCAAGTCATAGGTGAGGATGCCACACTTTATAGCCGTTTGGTAAGATCCCAGTTTAAACTTATTAGGGTTTACTTTTTGACGTGAGACGGTTTTAATATCACAAAGAACTTAAGGGTACCAAAATAACCTGTACCGTAACGAAAAGGTCTATATCATGCCTTAATACCTCCCTAAATTTTAGTCTCAGAGATGTAAGTGCGGTGTCGTTTTTAACATAGATGCTCAGCTCGCTGATATAACCTTGAGTTTGCGTCACGGGTGAGCGGGTTGGTGGGGAGGGGCACATCACTAATTGGCAAAAAACGCTCTGGCTCCTATCCATTCAGTATAACTCACAATTTTGACATGGTAGCGCGGTGATTCGTTTGCCTGTGTTTAGAGTTTGTAGAGTTTGATCAATTTAGGTAATTAAATAAGTGTATTTTGGACAATATTTTCAGTTAGAAACTTAAAGTTTGTAAAAAATGTAGAAGTTTAATATGTCAGCCTCATCCCATGCAAAAGCCAGCCAAAATATAAATTATGCTTATGGTTGAAAAGAGGAAGTGATGAGCCATGCACTGGTATCCCAGTATCCAGTGCTGAGCGGGTGAAACTGTTTTAGGAGCATTGCAAAGCTGGCACAGCACACTCAGTAAATGACACTGACAGCTCAAACAGCTTCACCGCTGCTGCCCCCAAACCAATTACATAATGAGCGAAGATAACATCTATACATCTGTCAAAGATAGCTCCAAGCTAATGGATACCATCATCACTCAAATTGATGCAATTTGGGACCATTGGCATGCAGCAGGCAAATACTTCAAAACAGTATTCAAAACCAATCCATTTGGTCTACCTTGCAGCATTTGTGATCAACTTTGGTTTGACAGGATTTAAAGTTGATCTAAGCTCATAACAATTCTCATCTTCAGACAAAATTCCCTAGTAAAATGTAGTAAACTTTATTAACACCGTACCTGTACCTATATATAAATCACAGAGTGTCATCTAAAGATGTTAAGCTATGTCTTTATCAATTGCTTCTGCCATATTCAGCAAACTTGACAAAAGTATTATCATTTCTCTTGACCAACTCAGTGACTCCAATCATTCTCTGTGACAACTTCATTAACAATCCATGATACAACAGCTACCTTGTTGACTTTATGAATAATACATTTAACCTTAACTATATGACCACAGAACCAACAACACTAGTAATACCACTATCAATTGTATGTTCACCTGATACATTGATATTATATTATACCTTATGCCTCTTACTTCTCATATCATAGGCCAATGTTAAGTAAAAGTTGTCAAAGTATAGGTTGAATTAAATAATATGTACCATCCAGTGTCTGTTTGATGTTAAAATAAAATTTAGTATGCAGTCAATGTCTCATTTTCATTCCAATCCAATATTTTAAAAGTGACTTGCTAACATAGGCACTTCACATTAAACTAACAGCTGTGTGACCCAATCCAGCCCCATCCCACTTTAGTATATATTAAAAGGCCAAAATTATAAAAAAATATCTAATTTGAAGTTTTAGCAGTAGCAGATACAGATAAAGCAGCCAGAGTAGAGGTTATGGTGGCATTCCATGTAAATGTAAGTCTGGAGACTCAACCTCTCAGTTGGACTGGGACAAGTTTCCTTATAGAAAGAAGAAGAGACCAAATGCCCCTGTGAAGTCCTTGGCCCAACTAAAAGACTTGGCACATGTTGTTGATGAATATTGGGTAACAGCATTGGCCCCAAAGAATACCTCTACAACATCCCCCTTAGCTGCTTCTTACCTTGTTGACAAGATAAAGGAGGTTTTTAGGGGAAAATTCAGGCCTGAGACCCAGCAGCACCTCCATCCTCCCCTGGCCTCTACCCCACCATCCCTCAATTTTTTGAAAATAGAGAAAATTGACCTCAAAGCTCATGAAATGGTTTCAGAATCAGGAAAACTGGTCCAGAACATGAAACCCAAAATTTTAGGTTTTGGATTGCCAATCTGAGTTGAGAATTTACTTAAAATTTTTTAAAATTAATTAAAATCATTGTTGAAATTGACTCTTGTAAAATCTAGTTCTGCCACCTCTCTTATCTGATAAAATCTGCTTAAGTTTGGATCATTAAGGGTCCCACCAATGTGGATCACATAATTAATTTACCAGAGCTTCTGTGACCTAGTGCATAAGCTAGCTGGCAACCTCCCAAGCCCAGGCTGTTTACCTTAAGCATGTCAGCCTTTCCTGCCTAGGATAACCTATGACCCCTTTCCTTACCACCTATCTTTTAAGGCTAATCCTTTTGATAAAGGGTAGTTGGTTCATTTTCTTCTTTACATTTTAATAATACTGATTGTTGTAAAATCAGCAGAATTGTTTAAGATATGCCATAAGAGTTTTTTGCACAGGGTTGACCCACTGAGCAATTGAAATGATGATATGAAGATTGTCAGCCCCACATTGATGAATCCCCCCCTTGGGTTGGGACCATCTAGTACTAAAAAAAGATTGTCAGCCCCAAGCTTTCTTTCTCATAACAATCACTTTAGCTACTAGGATTCAATTTGAACAGCAAATTTGGATAATCACACACAGGAAAGATGGGCAACTTTATCAATAAAAATAATACAACATGGGTGAGCGTTGCAGTGAGTGGTGCACTTAACGGTGCAACTAAGGGCAAGAAATGCCCTGGAGGGGGACCAGGAACCCAATCTGCAAAGAAATTGCAAACTCATACACTGTCTGGGTTTATGGTATTCACTGTAAAGCACGCACAATATATGTACACTCAGTTCAACCAACCCTTATCAAAGGTGGAGCACAGGATCAGACTCTTCCTTGGGGATGAATCACTGACCCTGTGGGAGAAAACATGTGAGGCACAGCCCTCACTTTTCCCTCACATAGTGTACATAGCCACCAACAACATGGGCCACAGCTGGATCAATATTGGTTTTGAAACAGCTGATGAAGCTGATGCCACAGCAAAAGTCTGTGTGGAAATTGCTGTGACAGTTGAGGTCTATCCTCAGCATCACATTGCCCTGATCTTTGGTAAGACAGGGCAGGCTGTGTCTGTATGCATGGAGGAGGAGGGGGCGTTGGTTCTGGCAAGGATGCCTAAGGGGCCGGAGCTTGGAGTAGGCCAAGGAGCAAGATGGGCGTCCAAGTCAGAACAAAACGGAAAATGAGTAGTTTTGAGATTCAATTTGGATTTGAATCGAGAATGGAATGAAACGGGTGCTTGGGAGTTTCACGGTTCAATTGGGATTCAAAATGGAACTGGCGCGGAACCGTTGAGGATTGGAACTGGCACAGAATCATTAAGTAAAGATTCCGCGATCCTGCTGTAAAGTTTACACCAAACATCATTCAAGTTGGCACCATAAGCTTATATTATATTATATTTTAGCTTTTAGCATGTGTATATAGGGAAGGAACTGGGAGCTGGAGGTTCCTCAGTTCTGTTTTCTATCAACTTGGCTAAATATTAAATAAAAGAACCTAAAATTCATATATTTATAATTTGGGTTTATTTTAAAGATATTGCCTAACTGCAGCCATGTTTGGCTTAAATCAACAAGAATTGGACTTTGAGAGTGAGCTTGGGAGGGCTATTGCCTCCCTCTATACCTTGTCTTGGAGTCAAGGCATGTTGCTGGGGTTGAGTATACTTGCAACTGTCTTCCAGGGGTGCTTGTCCAATCTTGTAGCGCGCGCACCAGGAGAGTAGTATCAGGAGTCCTGTCAGCCCTATGGTCTTTAACATGGATCCTGTTGCCCAACTCATTCGTGGCTCATTGGAAAGAGCCAGTGCATTACAATTGCCCTCCCCAAGGGCGAAAAAATTTTATGCACCACGTGCACCAGATGGAACAAAGTGAAAACTTTGTTCAGCTCTTTCAACTCGCTCCCCACCAACCTTCCTCATAAGGTAATTGAGGAGGAGCTCCACAAAGGTCTTGTGGCCTACAGAGAAATCCAACAACTCAAATAACAGCGATTTTGCTTAATGCCCAAACTGTGCATGGGCAAAGCTATCACCATAATCAATCCCTTCCCAGAAGTGGAAGAGGACTTATCCAGAATTCCCCGCACAGCAGAATTTCACTTTGAAGATGGGGGCCAGTCAGCCACATTCTGAGTTACAATGGAATGTGCACTGCCCATTTGCAACCACTGTGGCTCACTGGGCCGTAAGGAACATGCATGCCCTGTAAAAGAGGGCTTATTGGAAAATGATTTTTGTGAAGAAGCTATGGATGAAGATAATGTAAACTTCGCCAAAATGACTGATGGCCACCACCCATTCCGCTGGGGTGAAGATGGACTATACTCCATCGTGGACCCAGTTACAAGCAAACAATGTAAAGTGGCACAAAAAGCTCACAAGCGAGCAGCAGCTGAAGTGGTGGCACACGCGGTGTCCACCATTAACCCCAGACAAATTTGGGAGGATATTTCAGATAATCACTGAACCAACCAATCAGAACAATATGCCCAGGTCAAAAATTTTCACAGTAACCTGACTGAGCCACAAAGTGACATCAGTCATGCACATATTGAGGAACAATGCAACCACAATTTGGGCGAAAATGCAGTGCACAATTCACCAAAGTTGAACCAAAAAAATATAAAATCTAATCAACAATCTGCATCAAATCAACATGAGACCTGTGCAGGAAAAGTTGATGCAAATGTAAAAAACTGCAATTCCATTGAATCATTGGGTCAGATCAAGGGAACCAACAATGGCAGTGAAAGAGTTGGAGTACAGATGTGGAGCATGGCCAAAATGAGCTGCGGTGGGATAGGGCCAGAGGGCCCTCCCAACTGCTCCTGAGGCGCCGCGGGCACCTCAGTGTCAATAGGGATGCTAAACATCGTGGGAGCCAGGGCTCATACGTCCCAAACCAAAAAGCTGGAATTCCTGCAAAAATCTCTTGTAGATATCTTGGCCATCCAAGAAACCCACTGTCTACAAGGGGAAGAAGGATCCTGGTCAACCAGGGTTGCAACATCACAATCAGTATGGAAGCCTCACTGTGGGGTGATCATCCCAAACAACAAAAAATTTAAAATTACAAATTTGTCATCACACTTGCACGGTTGAGTCCTGGTAGCAACAATCACATGCCAAGAGGAAATAATTTTGATAGCATGTATCTATGCACCATGCACTGCAACTGAGAGAAAACAATTTTTGAAAACATTTCTACTCTCACCCTCCCACCAGATACCATTATGTTAGGCGATTTCAACTGCTGGGATAACCCCAATACGGATCGATGGCCTAATCCCAGGGGATACCCACCTGGACACATTAAATTCCGCACAGTTAAGGCATCTTTTGGCTTACAGGATGCTCTTCCCCCCAGTTCACCACTCCTTCCCCACATGACGTGGCCCAACATACGCGAGGGATCGCTCATATCAATGAGTTGCATTGACCACATCCTCATCCCGCAATCCCACCGCTCAAGAATCTCCAAATTTATAACAAAAAAGATCAATTTCTCTGACCACCGATTAGTTATGGTGCAGTTAGCGCCAACCCCAATCCCACACACAGGTGTCGCCTTGGAGAAAGATTCACCCAGAAAATATAAAATTTCCTGAGATATCTGACTGGGTCAAAAAGAAGGCTACAAACCCAGAATTCACAGCCTCATTCACTTCAGATCCCATCAAAACATGAGAAAATTTCAAAAAGGATTTAATCAACAAAACCCAACATATTGCATCACGCAAGTACACCGCGGACACAGCCACAATCAAGTGTACCTTGGTGGAACCAAACCACTTGGAAATAAATACTCTGAGATCTGGCTATAGCCCCAATTGGGGACACAAATGGGCAGAAATTTCTGCCCAACTTAACAATCTCATCTTTGAACACCAACACAGAATCAAAGTATCAAACAAAGGTAAGTTCATAAAGGAAGGTGAAACCTATTTGACATACTTTTTCCACTAATTCCACTCCTGCAGAAACCAGCCTGCATGCACACAGGTCTGCAAGACCAATGGCACCGTGGCAACTGACCCTGAGGAGGTCAAGGCGGAAGTACACCGCTATTACACCGAGTTATATCATGAAATGCCAACAGATTCACAAAAAATTAAAGAATTTATACAAACTGCTGAGATACAAAGTACACCACCAAATTACAATATACTATCCCTTATTACATGGGAGGAGCTCTGGGAGACAATTCGCGGTGCACCACTTAGGAAATGCCCAGGGCCTGATGGGATACCCTACAAATTTTACAAAGAATATTTTCAACAAATCGCCTCCCTCCTATTGCATCTATGAACCAGAACTTGTTGGAAACACGCCTATTACCAGGAGGCCATGAATCCTACGTTATAACCTTGTATAAAAAGGGTGACAAGTTGGACCTGGCCAACTGGCGCCCAATTGCACTCTCCAACACTGACACAAAATTCTAACAAAAATTATAGAAGCTAGATTAGGCGCAATTGCATCTGACGTCCTATCACCCAACCAGTTTGGGTTTATACCAGGGCGTTCAATATGGAACAACATACACCCTGTTGCAAACATTTGCCAATCCAAAGCAACTGGTGCCCTGGTCTTCTTGTATCAGGAAAAGGCGTATGACCATGTTAGCTGGCCATACCTAAAAGAATGTCTACATGCCTTCAAACTCCCACAAAGATTCATAAAATGGGCGATGCTCCTAACAGAATCTGCAACCATGGCTGTATGCGGCCCTGGATTCCTAACAAACAATATCAAACCACACAGAGGGCTCAAACAAGGGGATCCCCTCAGCCCACTGCTATACAATTTCAGCTTTGATCTACTCCTCTGAGTAACTGACTCACATCTCATGGGATTAACCGCACAAGGACAACCAACAGTCAAGATACTGGCCTTTGCAGATGACTGCGTAGCAGGTATAGCAAACAATGAAGATGCCCAACAGCTGGAACACGCTTTAGAGGAATACTCCAAGGTGAGCAATGCATCGCTCAACAAAAGAAAGACAGAAATCATCCTCTTGGGCAAATGCACAAACAATTGGGCCACAACATCAGAACCTCATATCAACACACGAAGAAAAAACCCAATCATTTTACCCTTTGCAACACCTCCCACCACCACTCCTGTCTGACACCTTGGAATCTGGCTAGAATCAGGGGGATATGCTAATGAGACAATGGATAGTCCCTGTTACAACGGGTATCCAAACGCGTCGCCTCCCTCAAGGGAAGAACCCCAGGATTAACAGGACGAGTTATAGTTGCTAACTCGCTCATCCTCCCAATACTGTGTTACCAGGCCCATGCGATCACCTTCTCACCTACCTTTATAGCCTCAATCCACGCGCTTATCCAGGGCTGGCTGTGGCCTGGCTCTCACCCTCCTATACGGATGGAAACACTATTTGGCCCACGCTCAAGCAGAGGCATGTGACTAATAGATTTTGAAAGCCACGCCAATCACATCCTAGGTACCTGGATAAAGGAAGTCCTTGCTCCAGATCTTTCGCAACATTGGTCCAGAGCAGCAAGGACTAACTTTACACAGGCGCTCAAATTAACCAACCCACATAGCCCACCCAGACTACTTTCATATCTTGACAAGCACCCTACTGCAACGGGTCTGCATGGAACCTCCCCTCATTTCAAACATATCCTCTAAACTATCTGCCATATGGGATGGACCATAGAGAACATGGGTACTATACAGGGAAGGGGACGACCCAGCCCCAATTCAAATTAAGAAGCCCAAAAAACCACTCCCAGAGAGATATGCTAGCAATACGTAACTGAAAAAGAAAGCAATAT